>PVIC010044297.1:0-15057 GCA_004025085.1 Thryonomys swinderianus
GCTATATAGCTTCAGGACCTTGCACAGTGCCACTGAGCTAAATCCCTGTTCCTAAAACTTTTTCTTTTTTCAGAATAACTTTATTGTAAAGTGCCAGGGACTATCTATTTCATGTGTGATGAGAGACATATATGTCAGGTATTAATGCAACATCCTGTCATTATGATGGCGGGAGATGGGTGGGTGGGCATTTCCACGGGGAGAGAACTACGCGCTCCTGTGTACGCGGGACAGAGTAACTGAGAGGGCAGGTTCTGGAGTGAGGCAGACTTGTGTTCAAATTCCAGAACCCCCCACTTCTTTTAGCTGTATAGCTCCAAGAAGGTACTCTCCTATTCATCCTTAGTTTCTTCATCTGTAAAATAATGTATAATAGATAAAGAATATTCACAAAAAAAATTGATCTGTACTGAACATGTACAGACTTTTTTCTTGCCATTATCTCCTAAATAATACAAGATAACAATTATGTGCATCATGTTTACATTGTATTGGGCTATGGTAAGTAACCTAGTGGTCAAGGACGCGTATCGGTTGTATAATAATGGTACATCATTTGATTTAAGGGACTTACGCGTCCAGGGAGTCTTGAATCCACAGGGGGTTCTTGAAATCAATCCTGCAGGGACACTTACTGTACTTTATTAGGACTGACATTGTTGCACCTGAGTGACCCAAAATAGTCCAGGTGCTTGTGCCTAAGAAGGAAAGAGTTGCCAAGTGTGTACCTTGCAGTGCGTAGTAAGGAGCTACATTTATTGAAGATCACAGGTCAGTAGCAGGAACAGGGGGAAGGGGGAAGGGCAAAGAAGATGAAGGGAAGAAGGGACTGGAGGCCAGGAGGGAAAAGGGACTCGAGTGTAAAGAACAAACAATGGGCTGAATAGCTCAGGCCTCCAGGATTTACAGGGTCGGACGCCACTGATCGAGGTGCCCGCCGTCTCTCTCACTGGAGTGCAGCCTGGAGCCCCTCAGAGCATGAGCCTGAGAGTCATGGGTGGGAGAATGGAGAGAAGGGAAGGCAGCGTCCCTGTTTCAGGGTGACGGATGCACAGCTCCCGGTGGTGTGGTACCTACACCTGAACAAAGGGAAGGGAGCCCCTCTCTCTGCCCCTCTGCTTCTCACTGTACTAACATGAAAATTAAAGTTCCAGTGTAAGACCTAGATCATAAGCAGTACTAATGAAAAATAAGTTATTATCAACTATGGCAATTTTTTTTTTTTGACACAGGGTTTTGCTTTGTAGTTCAGGCTGGCCCTGAGCTCACTGTGGAGCCCAGGCAAGCCGCCACGAACTCAGCAATCCTCCTGTCTCTGCCTCCTGAGTGCTGGGATTACAGGCGTGAGCCACCATGCCCGGCACTGTGGTATGCGGTGTTGATTGTTGGTGGGTGTGACTCACCACGCCCAGCATTGTATGTGGTTACCAGGGATCGAACTCAGGACCTTGCGCTTGTGAGGCAGGCGCCGGAACCACTGAGCTAACCCTCCGGCCCTACTGTGGCAATTTTTAAAGCTATTATAATTTTATCCTTTCATAACAAAGTACTTTTAACTTTAAGTTGAAAAAGCTAAGACTTTAATAGCAGTGTGTGGACTTCCATGAAAGGAAATGCACCATCAGGTATTAGTGAAAATAGTGATTTTAGTCTCTGTTATGTTGACTTTACCAGAACAAAACCTCATCAGCTGCAAGCAGCACATTCTCGTTCACAGTTTTTGCACCTCAGTAACATTTCTATATGATCTTTACATTACTTTTTCAGCAGGAAGAAACATTACCAAGGTCCTCATTGCAAACAGAGGAGAAATTGCCTGCAGGGTGATGCGAACAGCCAAAAAAATGGGTCTACAGTCGGTGGCCGTTTACAGTGACGCTGACCGGAATTCCATGCATGTGAATATGGTATGTTGTTAATACTGGAAGTGACCCCATCTGTTGGTTTATTGTGTCAGCTTTAATTCTCTTTTTTCCTACTTTCTTTCTTTATTATTTGCTAGTATAACAGATTTTTTTTTTTTAATAGAGACAGGGTTTCACTTTGTAGTTTATGCTGGCCCTGAGCTCACTATGTAGCTCAGGCAAGCCTGGAACTCAGCAATCCTCCTGCCTCGGCCTCCCGACTGCTGGGATTACAGCCTTGAGCCACCAAATCCGGCATTTGTGGTGTGTGGTGCCAATTGCCCATGGGTGTGAGCCACCACACCTAGTATTGTGGTTACGGGGGATCGAACTAGGGAACGTGCTATTGATCTTTGGCCCTGTAGGCCTTTTTGTACAGTCCAATCCCTCTAAGAGTCACCTGCGTAGAAGAGGCGGGTCCCCACTGTGGCAGTCTTTCCCCCACGCGCAGTGAATGGCTCTCACCAAGTGGGACTGATCAGAGACTACTCCAGTATAACAGATTTTTTTTTTTTTTTTTTGAGACAGGGTCTCGCTTTGTAGTTCAGGCTGGCGCTCAGCTCACTATGTAGCCCAGGCAAGCCTCGAACTCAGCAATCCTCCTGTCTCTGCCTCCCGAGTGCTGGGATTACAGGCGTGAGCCACCACGCCCAGCCCAGTATAACAGATTTTAAGTAGCTGGCTCTTAATAATTCTTGGAGCACTTTTCTTTTTTCCCCAGTACCAGGGATCGCACTCAGGACCTTGTGCTTGCCAGGCAGGCACACAGCACCATTGAGCTACATCCCTGGCCCGGAAAGCACTTTGAAAGTATAATAGCAGTTGAACTGAACAGTGTGCTTAGTGTCAGAACTGATTTCTGGCAACTCCTTGCCCATTTAAACAGCTCACAGAGGGTGGGTGACCTCCAGAGGCCACTCTGAGTTGCCCCTGTCCAGGTCTCCCATGCACAAAGAAAAAGACCCTGTCCTCTGCAATTGGAACTTATCACCCCAGTGATCGTTCACAAGTGATTTTATGTTCCTTCGCTTTTGCTCCTCTGTAGAAATAAAAAATGGCATGCACCATGGCACATGCCCATAATCCTAGCTACTAGGCTGAGGCAGGAGGATCACAAGTTCAAGGCCAGCCTGGGCAGGTGAGTGACTTAATAAGACTGTCAACTTTTTTTTTTTTTTTTGCGGTACTGGGGATCTAACTTGGGCCCTTATGCGTCCAAGGTTGGCATGGTACCATTTAAGCTAAATCCCCAGCCCTTTTTCTTTTTTTTTGAGACAAGGTCTCCCTGTGTAGCTCTTGCTGGCCTCCAACTCATGATTCTCCTGCCTCAGCCTCCTGAGTGCTGGGATTCATGCCAAAAAAATTGTTTTGAATGTGCTAGAGAAGCACCACAGTGATAGAGTGCCCCTGGAGTCAGTCCACAGTACTGCAAACAAAACAACACAAAACACAAAAAGCATTTTGTGGTTTTCCAGGAAGACCATGGAGTGAACAGAGAAATAGCCTCTGTGAGATTTGGTGTCTAGATGCTGGAATATAGCAATGTGAGGCAGAGAAGGAGGGAAGTGGGTCCCTGGGGCCCAGCAAGGATCTGAATGGATATGTGAGCCCATGGGGAGAACAAAGAAAGACCTCAGTACAAAAGAGAAAGGTGGCTGGGCATGGTGGCTCATGCCTGTAATCCCAGTACTTGGGAGGCAGAGACCTGTCTCAAAAACAAAACAAAACAAAACACCAGAAGGAAAAGGTGGCAGGCTGCACTTTCACCCTGAGCCCTGGCTACCTGCATGAAAGGGTGGTCGAACCTATAGACACATGGTTACTACTGATTACCCCAGAGGCTTTGACAGAGACATGCAGCAGGGAATGGAGCAGTGGATGCACCCAACTGGGGCTGATGAATTATTTGGGTCAAGCATCCTCAAGGAGAGGGAGTTTGGCCAGGTGCTGTCTTTGAGAGGAGCCAGCTGAGCTCGGAACTCAGAGCAGCTGCAGGCTGGCTCCATCTAGTGGCTCCCAACGTCAGGATGAGGCAGAACTGAGTTCAAGGAGCCAAGGAACTAGCAGAGGGTCAAGGAGCTGAGTTCTAGCCAATAGGAGGTGTACAGAGTGTTGCAGGCTAAATACACTGGGTTCTGTCCTCACAGCCAGAAACCAGCCTGAACTTCAGTAGCACTAAAAGTGCAAGCTTGCTGGGATTATCTATTACCCAGCTATAAATCTATACCTGGCTTGGTGGGATTAATCAGCATGAATCTGGGCTCTGGCTGCCCACTCTGTCAATGACAGCAGAGACATGCCTTGAGGTAAATACTGCTTTTAGTTTTTCTTCTTCTTTTCTGGTTTTGTAGTTGTTCTACTATTTGTCTTTCTTTTCTTTTTTTTTTTCTTTTTGGTAGTACTGGGGATCGAATTCAGGCCCTTGTGCCTACAAAGTAGGCATGGTACCACTGAGCCAAATTCCTGGCCCTTTACTATTCTGTTCTTGTTTTTATGTCTTCCTTTTCTCTTTCTCTCCTATTTTCTTCACCAGTTCCCAAAGTTCGTGTGATAATCCTTTGTCTTCCAGCCTTGCTTCTAATCTCTTCCTCTTCTTTTTCTCTATTTTTCCTTCCAAACTCCTTTTAAATTTTCTCTTCTGAGGGTAAAATCACTATATTAAGGGCATATTTACTGTATACAATTTCCTGGTTCATTTTCAGATTTTTTTTATTTTCAGGTACCTGGGATTGAACTCAGTTACTTTGTGCTTGAAAAGCAGATGTGGCACCACTGAGCTAAATCCCTGGCCTGTTCAGATTTTTTAAAAATTGATTTTATTGATACATTTTATATATATATTATGATCACATTCAACATTGAGAGTTTGTTTAAGTACATGACACATCTTGATTCTCATTTTTTTTTTTTTTTTGAGATAGGGTCTTGCTTTGTAGTTCGGGCTGGCCCTGAGCTCACTATGTAGCCCAGGTAAGCCTTGAACTCAGCAATCCTCCTGTTTCTGCCTCCTGAGTGCTGGGATTACAGGCGTGAGCCACCACTTCCAGCATTGTGGTATGCGGTGTTGATTGTTGGTGGGCGTGTCTCCACACCCAGCATTATATGTGGTTACCAGGGATCGAACTCAGGACCTTGCTTGCGAGGCAGGTGCCAGAACCACTGAGCTAACCCTCCGGCCCTTTTCCTTCCTTTCTTTACTTACCTCTACCCCCACTTTCAGAATTATTATTATTTTTTTTAGACAAGTTCTCACTTTGTAGTTCGGGCTGGGCCTGAGCTCATGTAACCCAGGCAAGCCTCAAACTCAGCAATCATCCTGCCTCTGCCTCCCGAATGCTGGGATTGCAGGGGTGAGCCACCACGCCTGGCACTGTGGTATGTGGTACTGATTGCTGGTAGGTGTGAGTCACCACAGCTCGTACTGTTGTATGTGATTACCTGGGGTCAAACTAAGGACCTTGTGCTTGCTAGGCAGGCACCAGAACCACTGAGCTAAATCTCCGGACCTCAGATTTTTCTTGTATAACCACAAATGTAGTTCATTGAGGTAATGGTGGCAATGGGCTATACAGTGAGCTCAGGGCCAGCCTGAACTACAAAGAGAGACTCTGTCTCAAAAAAAAAAAAAAGGTTAAAGAGAGCAAATTAATAGTTACCACAGTTTATCATTTTCTAGGCTGTGTTTGATGCTTGGTTACTGTTGATTGTTCTACTTTAGCCACCGGGACATATCGTTCTAATAGTTCTTTTTCCTGGTATGTCAGGACTGAAACTACCAGGGCTAGGGATGTAGCAGGTGCTGCACCTGCCTGGAAACCACAAGGGCCTCAGTTTGATCCCTGGTACCTAAAAAAAAAAAAGAAAAGACTGAGATTGCTTGAGGGTCCTAAAAAGTGCTATACACCAGTGCCAGAGAACCAGGGGCTAGAACAAGTTGGGAGAAATCTCTCAGTGTCAGTAAATTGAAGATGTAGGATCTTGCAACAGACTGAAAACCGAAAAACCAGCTCTACCTGTAAGACATCCCTGAGAAGTAGTTACTTTCCAAGGGTTTTGAGTATTAGCAAGAAAGCTGCCTACTATAAGCAGTTTATAAGCATGGACCCAGGAGTTAAATTTAAAAAACATAAAAAATGAGACGACACTCAAGCAAAATGCAACCGCAGGCTTTCAGTTTACCAGAAGCAAATCCAAGGTACAATGAAGGAGAAAACTTGAAAGCTGTCCCCTCAACTCTCTGAAGTGGTAACAGCAGAAATAAAGCAGGGCCAGGGATTTAGCTCAGTGGTACAGTGTTCCTTGTGAGGACAAGTGCCAAAGTTCAATTCCCAGTACCGCAAAACAAAAACAAAACAAACTTCTGTCTCCTTCTGTATTCCCCTAAGAGAAAATACAAAGCTTTAACCTCCCCCAAGGCCTCTCCCGTGAGTTCTGCCTGACGTTCCTCTAGTCAGTTCTGGTGGAGACCAGAGTGCTCCGCTGGAAACCGTCAGGGGCAGGGCTTTCGGAAGGTGAGCGGATCGCGGGGAGTGGGTTTGCCCACTGATGCCTCGCGGCTGACTTGCGGCAGGAGGGCCCTGGTTAGAGCCGGCTGTGGGCTTGAGCTAGGTGTGCCCCCATCTGGCTCAGTCCCTCTGCTTCCTGCCCACTGTGCTGCCAGCAGCTTTTGCCACCATGTGTGTTGGAGCCTCCCAACCATGGACTACAATGTCCAAAACTGTGGACCCAAAGAATCCTCTCCTCCTTTAAGTTGAAAATGCAGCATACTGTGCCTGCTTTGTGGGATGTGGTGGTACACACTTTCCATCCCGGCACTCGGGGGGCTAAGGCAGGAGGTTCACCAAACCTAGAGGCCAGCTTGGCGACTTAGTAAGTTCAAGACCAGCCTGAACTACGTGTCGAGATCCTGTCTCAAAACGAAGAAACAAAGCGTGTTGTGCCCACTCGACAAGGCAGGTGACTCAGACGCAGCCTCCTCTCTGTCCCCTGAGCCCTTGCTTACTGTGTCCCAGCTACACCGTCTCCATCATTGCTCCGACGGGGCCGGCTCTCTTCCCACTGTGGGAGCTTCGCGTGTGATGTCTCCTCTCTGAGGAGGCTCGGCCCATCTCTGCTCTGTTCTCAGTCCTGCAATCTCCCTCCACTCACCAGACCAAGTCCAGATCGTCCTTGAGGAACCTCCCCTGACTTTCCTGGCCTCTCCTGACCTCTGTTAGACCCGATCTGGCTTTCCTCTTCCTTCCCTTCTTCCTTGGTCTTTCCTTTAGCTTCTTTATGACAGGCGCCGTGCAGTGTGGGTGCTACTGTCCGCCCTCTCCCCGGACAGGGACGTCTGCGTGTTTACTGCTGTGCAGGCGGCTCGCACCCTGAAGTGACTAGAGTAGGTGCTGAGTGAGTCTTTGAGTGTTTTCTATCTCTGTGTCTAGACCTGCTGTGATGCAGGGAAAAGTTATAGGGGGCAACATAAAAGAATAAGTAAAAGAAACATCATAACTCTAATAACACTTTTGAGAAACTCTTTTTTCTTGCTACCTGCATCTGTTGTATATTTTGTATCTGTTCCCAAGATGTAACTTTTGGGTATTAAATACATCTCTGATGATTATTATTGCTAGTAACATCATGGTAAATACCTGTTTCTTTCTAGCCTAAAATGCTTTCATTTCACTCCAGTGTGGGGCTGATTTATGAAATCAAATTTTGGAACCTTCTTCATCCCAACCTGGCTTGTTCTCAGACACAGACGTGACTTAGTATTTCTGCTTTTCAGGGCTGGGGATTGACCTCAGTGGTTTTGGCACCTGCCTCTCAAGGCAGGGTCCTGAGTTCGATCCCCAGTACCAAAACAAACAAACAAAGAACAGGTGGATTTTTTTGGGCCAGGGATGTAGCTCAAGTGGTACTGTGCCTGCCTTGCAAGTATTTCTGCTTCTCAGTTCTTGCCTTGTCCTGGGGGCCAACATTCTTATTTGTGATGATCCGGTGACCCCGAAGCCCCAGCCATCTTTCATGTGTGCTATTTCTTAAACAGGCAGATGAAGCCTATTGCATTGGGCCCGCTCCCGCCCAGCAGAGTTACCTCTCTATGGAGAAGATCATCCAGGTGGCCAAAATCTCTGCTGCGCAGGTAAGAGTTGTGAAGATATTTACAGTGCAAAAGGAAGGTTTTGTGTGGTTTGCCCGGAATTACTTATTTGTAAAAATTATTTTAAATTTTTAGTTAAGAATTTTGCATCTGACTGTTGAGTTGTCACTGAAAACTTAGAATGTGCTTTCCCATTCCTCAGTCCCTCTACCTTCTTACTGAATCCTAGTTCCTTCCTTCTTTCCTTCCTTCCTTCCTCCCTCCCTTTTTCTTTATCCCCCCACTCTTTTTCTTTCTTTCAAAAGGGTCTTACCCAGATGCCCATCAACTGAAGACTGAATAAAGAAGATGTGGTTTTTTAATAAAATGGAGCATTACTCTGCCATAAAGAATGACAAGTTTCATTCATTTATGTGCAAATGAATACACCTTGAGGACACACTAATAAGTGAAATAAATACATGACACATATGTAAATACTGTATCTTTTCTCTGGTATGGGAACCTGTAGATGTAAATGATTCTAGAAAGTATGATAGATTTTGTAAAATAGGAAATATTCAAAGGGAATGTGGTGGGGGAATGTAATGAGGGGAAAGAATAAATATGATTTGGAAAGAAAAAGAAATAGCATGTATATAAGAGGTGGGGGTTGTGAGTGGGAAGGGATGTGGGTAAAAATGAGAATGAATTTGTGTCATATACTGGTACAAATTCCCCAGTGTTGAGTGTGATTGTGAACTGTCTATAAAATGTACCAATAAAGAATTCAATTTAAAAAAAGAAAGGGTCTTGCTGGGCTGGGGATTTAACTCAAGTGGTACTGCACCAACTTTTGACACACAAGGGCCTGAGTTCGATCCCTGGTACTGAAAAAAAAAAAGTACAAAAGGGTCTTGCTATGTATTTCAGGCTGGCCTTGAACTCACTGTGTACTCCAGGGTGGCCTCAAACTTGGGGCAGTCCTCCTGCCTCAGCCTCTTGGAATTACACGTGCACACCACCATGTCCAGCGTCCCTGTAGTTCAGAGCTTCTGGGAAATAAGTAGAGGGAAGGTCTAAACTGTAGATTAAAACTAAGAATTCAGCTCTTCTACCTTTAAAACCCAATGAGAGGAACATGAGATGCTTTGAGAGAATTAGCATTCTAAATTAGAAAGTAAAATACAATTGGGGCCGGAGGGTTAGCTCAGTGGTTCCGGTGCCTGCCTTGCAAGCACAAGGTCCTGAGTTCGATCCCCGGTAACTACATACAATGCTGGGCGTGGAGACTCACGCCCACCAGCAATCAATACCACATACCACAGTGCTGGGCGTGGTGGCTGATGCCTGTCATCCCAGCACTCGGGAGGCAGAGGCAGGAGGATTGTTGAGTTCGAAGCTTGCCTAGGCTACATAGTGAGCTCAGAGCCAGCCTGAACTACAAAGCGAGACCCTGTCTCAAAAGGAAAAAAAAAAAAAAAAAGTAAAATACAATCAAAAGAGAAATGTTTTCCCCATTGATTTCCAGTTTCATTCTAGGGCCCTCCTCACAACCTGGTTTTCTGACATCCCAGACTTGAAACTTTGATGTTGTGTCTTTCATCCTTCAAAACGAGATAGGAACCAATTTGTGTTGGCTCTCACTGAAATGTCTTCAGAAAGAGTTCTTATGGTCTCGTACCTGGATTTGCGTCTCAGCTGATTTTTCTACTTTTTTTTTTTTTTTTTTTTTTTTTTTTTTTTTTTTTTTTTTTTTTTTTTGAGACAGTGTCTCGCTTTTGTAGTTTGGGCTGGCTCTGAGCTCACTATGTAGCCCAGGCAAGCTTTGAACTCAGCAATCCTCCTGTCTCTGCCTCCCGAGTGCTGGGATTACAGGCGTGAGCCACCACACCCAGCACTGTGGTCTGTGGTATTGATGGCTGGTGGGCATGAGTCTCCACGCCCAGCATTGTATGTGGTTACCGGGGATCGAACTCAGGACTTTGGGCTTGCGAGGCAGGCGCTGGAACCACTGAGCTAATCCTCCAGCCCTGATTTTTCTACTTTTAAATCCCTTACTTCAGTTTCCTAGCTGACTACATTGACTTTGCTTTATCCTGGACTGGGGTTGAACCCTTGACCTTCACACCAAGTCACATAGCCAGCCTTTTAAACATTCTTAAGTTCTGAGATAGATTTTTGCTAAGTTACCCAGGCCGGGATCAAATTTCCATCCCTCCTGCCTCAGCCTCTCAGAGTGCTGGGATGACAGGCATGCGCCACCATGGCTGACTAACCCTTGGCCTTCAACACTTGGCTTTTCGTTTGTTCTTTAAAAGGTTTTTTTTTTTTTTTTCTGGAAAGACAATATTGGCTGAGAATAGATGAGGTATTATTGCTTTAGTGTGTTCTTTCTAGCTTTTGGATTCGTGATTTCAATTCTAAGCCAGTTATACACAGCAAGAATAAACAAACTCCCTAAACTCCCAAAACCCTTTGCTCCTTGACATTTTCCCCTAATAGTAAGAGTCCTTTAAATTAAAATATATGTTGTTCTGTGCCGTATCACCCAGCAATTCACAAGTAACCTAGCAGAGTTTAAAGACAGACCCAGATGCTTGTACAATATTGTTCATAGCAAGATTATTCACAGTAGCTAAAAGGCTGAATGACCCACATGTTCATTAACAGATGGATTAATAAACAAAAGGTAGATTGTTCATACATTTAGCCTTAACTAGGAGTGAAATTCTAATCCATGCTACAGCACAGATGGTCTTTGAAATCAGTGTGGTAAGTGAAATAAGCCAGATCTAAAGGGATAAATATTGTATGATTCTGTATGGGAAGTAAGGACTAGGGAAAAGGAGGGAATGTGAATTATATTTGAGATGGTAGAACATTCTGGAGATGGGTGGTGATGGTTACATGGCATTTAAGAATGTATTTAATATCACTGCATTGTGGACTTTTTTTTTTTTTTTTTGGTTCCAGGGATTGAACTCAGGACCTTGCACTTGTGAGGCAGGTGCTGGATCTACTGAGCTAAATCTCCAGCCTGAACAAAATCCCCAGCCATGCATTGTATACCTAAAAGTGATTAAATGGCAAATTTTAATTTATACATATTCCCACAATAAAAAGAAATACAAATGCTGGGAGTATATGTAGCTCAGTGGTAGAGTTGCCTACCTGATAAGTCCTTGGCTCAATCCCCCGAACTTAAAAAAAAAAAATACAAGATCTTCTGGTAGTCTTACTTAAGGCTTCTGAATTTCAGTGTGAAAGTTCCAGACTTATCTTTCAAAGCAGATTTGGATAGAGATCTTAGAGTGCCTGTGTGCAGTGCAGGGGGCTTCCCTGGAGAAACACAAAACTTTGTCTGTCAAGAACTAACAGGATCAGGGATGTAGCTCAGTGCCTGCCGAGCAAGGGCAAGGTCCTGCGATTACTCCCTGGTACTGAAAAAAACTAACTAATAACTGGCATGGTGGCACATGCCTGTGATCCCAGCACTAGGGAGGCTGAGGCAGCAGGATTGCCATGAGTTTGAGGCCAGCCTGGGCTGAATAGTGAATTCAAGGTGAACCACGTGGCCAGACCCTGTCTCATAAAATAAAATTTTAGAAAAGAACTAACTAGCATTTTATTTCCCACTGTAGGCTATCCATCCAGGATACGGGTTTCTTTCAGAAAACATGGAATTTGCTGAACTTTGTAAACAAGAAGGAATTATTTTTATAGGTCCTCCTTCATCGGCAATTAGAGACATGGGTATAAAGAGGTATGGCTTTTTTTTTTTTGAGACAGGGTCTCGCTTTGTAGTTCAGGTTGGCCCTGAGCTCACTATGTAGCCCAGGCAAGCCTGTAACTCAGCAGTCTTCCTGCCTCTCCCTCCCGAGTGCTGGGATTATAGGCATGAGCCACCATGCCTGGTGAGGTATGATTTTTGATCTTTTAAAATATAACCATATGAAGGTCATCTGGAATAGCTCCTCTTTCCTGTCATTGGCATTTTAATTGTACCCTTGTATCACTGTAGGCAGGAGTCACTTCTCTGCCATGTGAGATGACCCCATTCAATTGCAGAAAATATTCCATTATAATAGTGTCATGGTAACTAGTGTTATGACAGTATTTAGTGTCTATTCAATGTATTAGTTAGAATTCTGGACAAAAAATAAGGTGGCACGAGCTACCATGTGAAATGCGGAGCAACTAGTAAATACATCCACATATATTAGTTACTACTGTTGTATCTGCCTGTGGTCCTTCCCATGATCCTTTGCAGAACTCCACTGTCATTTGCACACTGGGCTGGACATGTGTTTCTCTCAGTGGAAGATTCCATAACAGTCACTGGGGCTCTGGTGTTTCCACTCCACAGTACCTCCAAGTCCATCATGGCCGCTGCTGGGGTCCCCGTCGTGGAAGGGTATCATGGTGAAGACCAGTCAGACCAGTGCCTGAGGGAACAGGCTGGGAGAATCGGGTATCCTGTCATGATTAAAGCCGTCCGGGGCGGAGGAGGAAAAGTAAGCTTGGCGGGTTCCTGTCTTGGCACTTCAGACGGGCCGTCGTTGTTTCTACTGTAGTCATCACCATCTTTTTTCTCTTAGGGCATGAGGATTGTTAGATCAGAAAAGGAATTTCAAGAACAGTTAGACTCTGCACGGAGAGAAGCTAAGAAGTCTTTCAATGACGATGCCATGCTGATCGAGAAGTTTGTGGACACACCAAGGTGGACTGAGTTTTTTTGTCCCTGACTCAGATTTTTTTTTTTTTTTTTTTTGGTGAGACAGAGTCTCGCTTTGTAGTTCAGGCTGGCCCTCAGCTCACTATGTAGCCCAGGCACGCCTTGAACTCAGCAATCCTCCTGTCTCTGCCTCCCGAGTGCTGGGATTACAGGCTTGAGCCACCAAGCCCGGCATCTGTGTTATGAGGCACTGATTGCGAGTGGGCATACCACGCCCCGTATTGTTGTATGTGGTTACCGGGGATTGAACCAGGGATCTTGTGTTTGTGAGGCAGGCACTGGAACCACTGAGCCAAATCTCTGGCCCCCTCAGATTTTTTTAATTGAACTATGAAAGTAATGCTCGCATAGTCTATAAAACAAAATTCTGGTGCTGCATATGTCAATTAAATTCTCTAATCCTGGGCCCTGATATAACCACTGAATATAGGATTGTGTATCTTCCTCCAAACATTTTCTGTGTGAGTCCAAATACATGTATATACATATACAGGAACCAAAACATAAAGAGTAGTGAAAAGAATTTTATGCGACATTATAAATGAATGTTATATTGTATGCTGTATAATACAGTGTAGACTAGACGTCTTTTCCATATCTATACCTGTGGATCTGTCATTTATCTTGATAAAATTCAGAGGATTTTTTTATATGTTTGTTTTGTATTGGGAATCAAAGTCAGGGCCTTACATGTATCAGGCAGGCACTGTGCCACTGAGGGGCACATCCCCAGCCCTGAATTCAGAGTTTTCAACATTTTTATTTACTTATCTGTGATACTGGGACTCTGAGCCTTCATATCCCCAGCAGCTTTCTTACTTTGTATTTTGAGATACAGTCTCACTGAGCTGCCCAGGCTGGCCTCACTCTTGTGATCCTCCTGCGACAGCCTCCCAGAGTTCTGGGATTATAACAGTGCACCACCCTACGAGGCTGCTAACAATGTTGTAATAAACCAAGCTCTTTCTAGAACTCTATGAGCATTGGTAGGTGCTCGGAAAATGGAAATAGTTTCCCAGGCTGAATTATAAGTGATATGTGAATTAATAATGCTATGAGCATTGTCCTCGCCACAGTGTCAGTAACATCCCTGGACTTGTAGCCACCGGTATGGGTGGCAGTATTGTCCTCCGCTCGTGAGTGCGGGCAGTACCGGGTGGCGCTGCTGTCTGTCGGAGTGCCCTCAGCATGGCAGCAGCGGGAAAGCTGGGACTGCACCCAGGCCAGTCGGACTCTGGAGTCCGTGCCCTGAACCTGCACGAACCTGCTTCCCTTCCAGTGAATGCACTGGACGGCTCATCCTCGACTGGAGACAGCCAAGGGAAGAGTCAGATCTTGAGTGGGTTTTTTTGTTTGTTTGGTTGGTTGCTTTTTTGCAATACCAGGAATCAAACTCAGTAGCTTGCACTTGCCAGGCAAGCACAGTGCCGCTAAGCTATATTCCCGGCCTTGTCTTGAGCATTTGTTGATGAAAATTTCCCAAACTGAAGTGCAAAGAGAAATAAAAATAGGGAAAAAAGAGAAAAATTAGAGCAGAATATCTAAGAACTTTGGGATAGCATAAAAAGGGTAACACATCTGAGTGTGGTAGCAGGCCTGTGACCCAGCACTCGTGTGCGGGCGCCTGGCTTCCACCCCCAGCATTGCACACACACATGTACACACACACACATACACACATACAAACATACACACCACCAAGAACAGCAACAATAGTAATAGTTTCCTATATTTGGTGATTATGGCTTTGGGGTAAATTAAATGAGGAGGAAAGATCAATAAGCCAAGAAAGAAAGAAAGAGAGAGAGAGAGAGAAAGAGTGAGAGAGAGGGAGAGAGGAAGGAAAGAAAGAAAGGAAGGAAGAAAGAAAGCTCCAAGTATTTTGTTAAGAGGGTATGTGAGCTGAGTTATAAAATTCAAAAAGGGAACATTCAGGAAGGGTAACAGATGAGAACAGTACACTCTTCCAAGTGGTTAAATGAGGCGCTTCCTGAAGTAAACGAACCTGAGGAAGGAGCGCTCGTGCCGAAACAGTATATTTATGAGACTTTTCTGAGGCGTTTAGATGTTTTGTGTACTCCGTACCCCTGCTGGCGGGAAGCTGCCGGGCCATATTCACCCTTCCTGGTCGCCTTCCCCTCCCCCCGCCTCCCCCCTGCCCTTTGAGAGCCGTCTCTCCACTTCCTATCACCCACTTTTCATTTTCTTTACTTTTGTTCTGGGTTTCTCATGTAAGAGAAACCACGCGATATTTAAACTACTGTGTCTCATTCATTTCACTTAACTGGGGCTTTGTTCCTCAATGTCTCCTGTGTTTGAAAGTTATTTTTAAAGAAATCAACAGAACCAAG
>PVIC010044298.1:0-15078 GCA_004025085.1 Thryonomys swinderianus
CCACATCCGGCATTGTGGTATGCGGTGTTGATTGTTGGTGGGCGTGTCTCCACACCCAGCATTATATGTGGTTACCGGGGATCGAACACAGGACCTTGCGCTTGGGAGGCAGGCGCCGGAAACACTGAGCTAACCCTCCGGCCCAAGGACCCTGCACTTTTGAGGCAGGCATGCTCCCACTCGGCTAAATCCCCGGCCCTCTAAGAGGTTTTATAAATTGTGTTTCACCCTTTCCTTCTATAGGTGAAAGAGTTAATGTTTTGAGAGATCAATGGAGATGATCTGCTTAAAATCTTACAGCTTATAGAATCAGAACGTAACTTCACTGCTTCAGAATTCAATGGGGGGTTAGGGGGATTATATGACCTTTTATTCTGTCTGAGTAAATATTCTTTCTTTTTAAATTTAAGGTACCGGGGACCTTAAATCACCTCACACATACAGCAATTGCTGTACCACTAAACCAATCCCCAGCCCACTTATTTATTTACTTGCATACTCTTTATTTATTTATCTATCTATCTATCTATTTATTTATTTAATTTACTCACTGGGACAGGGTTTCACTAAATTGCTCACAGTGGTCTAAAACTTGGAGTCCTCCTGTGTTAGTCTCCGAAACCGCTGAGATCACTACAGGCATGCAAACATTGTCTTTTAAAAGGGGATATATTAAGTAGCTAAATATTCTTAAATCCTTTCATAAACAGCCTTTAAAACAGACAGCAAGATGTCAGTTTTTTTTAATCTAATCATGATCATTTAAAGTCAATTATATTTCAGTAAGTTTACTAGAAAACTAATCCTTGGTGGATCTTTATGTCTGCTTAGAAGTTCATTAAGAAGAAGCTGCCTGAGAAAAGACAGATCAACAGTACTTTTCACGCATCCTTTCTGTGGCTGTGGTACTGCTCATCGGTACAAAAGTCACCTGCATTTCTCCTGTGAAAAGTTACACAATATTGAACATCCTCAGCAAAACCCTTGAAGGTCCTTCACAACTATATGCTTGGCTCTGCCATAATAAACTTTTCCAGTGACCTTGTGAACAGATGTCTGAGCAAGAGGTCATAGAACTGAGTAACATTTTCAGAAAAATGCTTTGTGCTGTAATAAATATTCTGATTAGATTCCTGTTTTCATCCATAACATGCTCAGGTGGTATAACCTGGGAAACCTAGTCATGGGTATTATTGTTCTTTACAGGTCATACCAAAATCCAGGAATTTTTAGCCTGAAAGATATGTATTATTAAGTTTTTTGAAACAAGGTCTTGATGTATAGTCCAGGCTGATCTTGAACTCAGTATATAACCCAGACTGGCCTTGAACTCATGGCAACTCTCTTGCCTCAGCCTCTCAAGTGCTGGGATTACAGGTGTGCACCATCACGTTTGGTGCTAAAAGATATTTTTTACAAACTGTATTATAAAACTGTGCATTATAAAATTGTAAAATAATTCTCAACTCTTACTAGTAGTTTTCTTGCAGTTTCTTTTTAAACTTGACTATTTCAGTTTCTATTTACTCATGGGTATGAAGTATCTGTGATTCTTCTATAACAGTATCATTTTCTGGTGTTTCCAAAGATAAAACTAATTTCAGCAACTTTAAAATAAACAGAATATAGCTTGAGGCAAATGTCACTAACAGTATGCTGAGCTCAGCATATTTAATGACTATTTCTAATGAGTAAAATACTCCAGCATGGACTAACATTCCTGTGTGCATCCTCACTGTATGAAGGCTAACTCATCAGAGATCTTGACAAAACAACCTTGACATCACTAAAAAGTGGGGAGAGTTCCAAAACAAATTAGATTATGGGATATGTGTTTTGCAGTAGATGATTCTTATGCTCTCTCTTCTCTGTCTTTGGGAATGGAGAGGTGACTTTAAGGTGCTAAAAGCAGAATTCAAATCAATAAATCACAAAGAGTAAAACTAGAGAGATAAAAGATTATTTCATAACATTTTAAAATAAAAATCTTGCTGTCAGATATTTGATGATGGAGAGTGGTGGGTGGTCTCCTAGCAACAAAAGACAGGATACCATTTTCTGTGGGTTCACAATGACTACAGACAGTGGCCTGTCAGGGCAGGGAGCCTTATAATTTTGCTGCTTCACCTCCAGTATCTACTCTATAACAGTCATTAAATAGATGCTGAGTAAATTATATGTAGGGATGTTAAATACTGATTGAAGGCAGGTATATAAATTAATGAGACAATCAGGATAAAATAGTACAGTGAGGACTGCTGATTTCTCATAAAAAGTATGGAAGAGGTAAACATTAAATCAAAATAAAATAAGTGCCCTCCTGAACAGTCACACTGTGTAGAAAGGTGTCTCACAATAGCAGGATTCAATCCAACTTCAAGTATTAAAGAAGGGAGGAGAAAGAGAATTTTCTTCTATCTTTAGTAAAACAATAAGCTAAAATATGACTGTTTTTAAAACAATTTTTCAAGTTGAAATTTAATTTTCAGTTTTTCTTCACAGAATGATCCCTTTAAGGATGGAAAACTTCAGAAGCACCTTCATTATGTTTACATGTAATAAATATATGTAGTGGTAAAATCAAATAATACTAAATTTTATAACAAATGGAAAATAAGCTTTTAGTCTTTTTCTCTTCATCTACCTGCAAATATGACTACTTGAAACACTCTTCTTCGCCATGGTGACAGGTGGGGACTTTATTTCTCTTCCACCTCCTTCCTCCCTCTCGCAGCCTCCCAATATAGCAAAATCATAGTTGCTAAATCATTTCTTTGCATTTTCATTAATACAGTATAGATGCTGTTCACTGCTGGGCTGAGTCAGGCTCTATTATATTTCCTTACATCACTTGTTTCTCCCACAGTTAATGATTTTTTTTTTTTTTACCCCATTTGTTTAGTCATCCTACTCTCACTCTATATTGGTGCAAATACATTTTTCACGGTGCTCAAGACTGATGATCATCTCCTGGATGATCTGCTACATAGGTAGCAGCTGTGTCTTTGCAGTGAGTCCTCTGGCTGATTACACCGTGTGCTCTGGCTCGCTTAAGAATCTTTCCTATGTAATATTAAACCTATTAGATCTCTCACAGCACACTCTTCCCCAAGACATCCTTCCTGGCATCTTTTACCTATCTATCACACCCAGTGTTATGGTTTGTATTTTGCCGTTGGTGCAGAGCACCCTCTCTTGGCATTCTGCCATCTCCCTACTGTGCTGAATAGTCTGCTTCCCAGACCCCACTGGATCTTTTTTTTTTTTTTTTAATTCCCTAGCTTTGGCAGAACATACCTGTCTTGACAAAGCATGCAGAATAAGTAAAATTTCTGACTTTACATGTGCAGAATTGAAAAAAAATTAAATCACACACAACTCAGAGCTTTTACACTGTGGAACTTGAGGGCAAGGATCATATTCTGTCTTCAAGATTCTACTGTCACTTTTTAGAAATGTAATGCCATTCTGATGCTAGATCATTTGAATGTTATATTCTTTTTATCTTTGGAATCTTCAGAACCCTATCATGGCACTTTGGGGTATCCAAGGACTTTGCTTAGAGTTGGTCATTCTTTTCATTAATTGTGCTGGGTACTGCATGGACTTTTCTAATGGGAAGACTTGTATTCTCCACTTCTAGAATGTTATTGGAGTATTACTGTACTATTATTTCTTTTTCTTTGATGTTCATATCATTTTTCTCTTTGAGAATTCTTAGATGTTGAATGTTGGATTTCCTGGATGATCTTTATTGACAGATACAGAAATGCAAAATGCATTTTTATTAAGCTGAAAATTGTGCTTTTTTTTTTTTTTTTGAGACAGGGTCTTGCTTTGTAGTCCAGGCTGGCCCTGAGCTCACTATGTAGCCTAGGGCAAGCCACAAGCTCAGCAATCCTCCTGTCTCTGCCTCCCGAGTGCTGGGATTACAGGCATGAGCCACCATGCCCAGCATTGTATGTGGTTACTGGGGACCGAACTCAGGACCTTGCGCTTGCAAGGCAGGCGCCGGAACCACTGAGCCAAATCTCTGGCCCCAAAACTGTGCTATTTTAGTAGTTATTTATTAATCTATCTTTAATAAAAGAAGCTTTAAAAGTCAAATAACAGGAAAGCTTGTGGGTGTAGCTTACTAATACAGTATTTGCATGCAAGAGGTCCCAGATTCAATCCCCAATTCCACAAAAACAAAACAATAAAAAAATAATCAGGCGTCTCACTTATCTACATATCTCTCTATAGAGCTATATGTCTAGTTAATAAATTTCCATTTAATTCTCACTACAATACTACTAGGTATATAATTTGAGTCTTTAACCTTGTTGATATTATAAATTTTAACACTTGTGCTGAAGGGTCTCTGCTAAGTCAAACCATCCTCATTTTACATCCCTTCACCATTGTATTTATATATAACCACATCCTAACTGAACTATTTCTTTCTATACCATTGTTGTTTTAAATTATAACAGCCTGATTTGAAAAGCTGAATGCTATTTATTCTCAATTTAAATTAATAGCAGTAAATTCAAATTCTTACTTGATGTGAAATTGATACAAGATGTCAATATTTAGAGTTCTCACAATAGGGAAGCAAGCACTACACTTTTATATATCCTTTCACCAATATTACCTCAATATATTACTCTGATTTATATATGAAGCAAATAACAAAATCAAGTAAACTGCTTATGATGACTTAAAAAGTCACACTCAGCATTTTCTGGATATGAAGCCTGTTTTCTTTCTACATACCACACACTAAAATCAACTGTGCTATGGTATTTAAAATAAACCACACCAGTTACTACATGCAAAGAAATCTAAAAGCTATAATGCAAATTTTCACAGGAGGCATTGGCTTGCAAACACAGCAAATGACATTAGTAATTGACTAAGTAAAATTTCAAGTTGTAAGAACAGAATATTTTCATGCCTTATTTTGAATAATCAGTTACCTCAAATTGATGGAAGTAGAAGTGCAGAAGTAAGCCAGAAATCCTAGCAAGATATTGCCATCGAGAGAGAAAACACCAAAGACAGAGAGAGAAGAATGGTCATCTTTACTTAAGGTGATTTATTCAAACTATCTCAAGGTTAAACGAGGGGAAAATTAAGACAAAATGACATTTTTCAGGTGTGGCTTATGGATCTCCTAACTCTTGTCTTATAATCAACTAAGAGTTTAAAATACTTTATGAAAAATATAATGTTAAAGTATCTCTAAAACTATGTACCTAGTCTTGCTGGTATTACAGTAAACATAATGCAAACACCTACCAAAATTCTATAATGGTCTGAAAAAAAAAATGCCAGCTTTCTTTATCTGTAGAATTAATGTGATAGTAGATAAAGATGAATGAAAATTACCTTCACAGCCGCAGTGACGGCAGCAGTAGCTGCTAGGTTTAAACCTTGTCGCCCAAAGTTTACCATAGTCTCATAGCCTCGTTCCTTTGCTTGTACAATATAATCATCAATTTCCTGTGGAAACAAAATAAAAACAACCAGAGATGTTAATTTTATTTATAAACAATGTTATGAAGTCAAAAAGTAGGATGTTCTTACTTTATAACAGTTTCACAAATTTTATAGTCTAAAGCATGTATCTCTAAACATTTCTAAAAAATGATTTATGGAAATAAATTACATATCTTACCTTTTCCTTTGAAGAAAGAAGTGGATGAAGAAATTTTCTATATATTAAACTTGCTCCTTTAGTATAGGGAGAGAGCAGCCATATGACAAAAGCAATCTTCAGCTCATAGTACAAGGGAAACCTAACAAGAAAAATAAAAAACTGCTGTTGAAAAATTAAACTACAAACAGTGTGGAAATCACAAAACCACTTTATAAGAAGTTCAGTCACTGTATTATGTGTTCACAGAGAAAAGTCAGTGATCAGGGAAACTATCATAATGGAATTGGCAAATTTTTCTTAATCTTAGATGAGTTACCCAAAGAGCAAACTGATACCCACAGAGATTTACACCTTCTGCTACAGGATTCTTCCTTTGGTACAAGTACAGGCAAGCTGCCACACTGTGACAGGGAAGAGAGGACATGCATAGCATTTAACATGGGGCACAAGGCACAGGCCTGCAACCCTGCCACTTGGGAGGCTGAGGCAGGAAAGTTGTGAGTGAACTGTTATAGAAGTACATGACGTAACTCCAAATGCCAGGGTACAAACTTGCACGCTCCAAGTACACAATGTTTACCCCAAATACACATTTCTTGATCTTTCTCACAACTTCCAGAAACCTCCTTTCCAAGATCGTTTTTCCACAACTGCAAATTTTGCTTGGAATCAAAGGGTGAAGGGAATGAGTGTTAGGGTTAAACATTCATGAACTTCTCCATGTAGGCAGAACACACTTCTCCAATCAATGAATATACTTAGCCACAGTGACCCATGTCACATGCAAGCAGAAGCCTTTGATTCTATTAGTACAATGCCCTCAACCTCTTGCTTTAAGTTCTTGCCTCTGCCATGAGCATAGTTACTTCTTCACTCTTGTTGCCGAGCAGAGTACACAGAAAGCTAACCTGAGCCCAGCAAAGCTGTAGTCAACAATTCCTGCTCAAGTGGCTTCAGCAAGAAAGAAACATTCTAACCCACTGTGCTTTACAGGCTATGTGTTACCATGCTAGCAGTTAACTAATATCTCAGGAGAGGCCAAGCGTGTTGTGGTCCAGGAGGTACCAAGTCACACAATGACCCAAGCAGGCCTGGGTTCTTCTGCAGGGCTGGACAGGCAGGGAGCAGGCAGTGCGGACTGACCGTGTGTAGTCAACAAAGGAGCGAGTGAACCTTCAATATTCATGTTAGTGGTTTTCTGTTCTTTTAAAAATTGTATACAGACCACATTTTAAACCAGAAAAAAAAGAGATAAAATAACAAAACTGAAACTTAGAGACATCTAGCATGGTTTGGGATCTGTGTTCTGCCACTTAGGAATTAAAAATTCTCCCTCCAGCCTCTACTCCAAAAGCAAATAGGTAAATGAGTGGATTTGGGATGGGCTGCTGTGATGGGTGGTTAATGGATGACTTGATGAAATTCATTTAGGTACTGACATTAGCAGGATAAGAACTCAGGACATCAGAAAACAAGTAGGTAGGTCTGTTAACAGGACTTACCAAGCAACTGTTTGATCTGCTATTGTTTCGATTACAGTGTACAGAGCAAAAACAATCCAGTACATCATCCAGCGAACCTGGAAAGAATAACAGTACTCATGAAACCACTGAAATTTGCAACTCTGAATAATTTGATAGGTAATAGTTCAGTTGTCAAGTTTTGATGTTTAAATGCCTTACATCTCATTATACCAACATTCTGAAGAAAAATGAATCAAAGAATAACAGATCACCAAGGCCTGATACAATATTATTTAGGAATATAAATCAAAGAACGGGGAAAACACAAAATTTTTTTTTTTTTTTTTTTTGCTTTTTGAGACAGGGTCTCGCTTTGTAGTTCAGGCTGGCCCTGAGCTCACTATGGTGCCCAGGCAAGCCGCCGCGAACTCAGCAATCCTCCTGTCTCTGCCTCCTGAGTGCTGAGATGACAGGCGTGAGCCACCACGTCCAGCATTGTGGTATGCGGTGTTGATTGTTGGTGGGCGTGTCTCCATGCGCAGCATTATACGTGGTTACCGGGGATCGAACTCAGGTCCTTGCGCTTGCGAGGCAGGCGCCGGATCCACTGAGCTAACCCTCCGGCCCAACACAAAATGTTTTTCTAAACTGGAGGAGAGCTCTTTAAACAATGTTTTCTAAACATGCACTGATGAAGATTATTAGCTATTCATTGTTACATAAATAATAAAATATGATACAATCCCATTTAATCTTCACTAGTTTGTAAAATTTTGAATTCCTTATTTCTTGATACACAGGAATTATTGAAAAACTGAAGACCGGGCCGGAGGGTTAGCTCAGTGGTTCCGGCGCCTGCCTCGCAAGCGCAAGGACCTGAGTTCCATCCCCGGTAACCACATATAATGCTGGGCGTGGAGACATGCCCACCAACAATCAACGCCGCATACCACAATGCCGGACGTGGTGGCTCACGCTTGTAATCCCAGCACTCGGGAGGCAGAGACAGGAGGATTGCTGAGTTCACGGCGGCTTGCCTGGGCACCATAGTGAGCTCAGGGCCAGCCTGAACTATAAAGCAAGACCCTGTCTCAAAAAGCAAAAAACAAAACAAAACAAAACAAAACAAAACTGAAGACCAATCCTGGGACTGTTAATTCTGTTAATGGTACATTCATAATGCTAGTCACTTGTTTTGAGAGTCTGAGGCTAGTAGTACCTTTGTTCTTTTCCTCAGATAAGCCTGTAGACTTTGACCAGCTTTCTCCTTCTCTTCCTATTCCACACTGGTTGCACAGGACATTTTTACCTAATCTCTAGACTAAGTTCATCTCAACTGGGCCCTGACTCTGAAGTTTCTTGGTGTCAATGATTTTCAGACCATTGCCAGATTAATTTTTGTTGCATTTATTTCCCTCAATTTACATCTTTCTCCCTACACCTCAGTAGATAGGCTCTCTTATTTGTCAAGTATATTAGAATTTCACTTATCTCTGTTCTGCTCAGTGGCATAATAATAGTAAATACATAATGCCATGCCAATCATGGGCTAGGGACTTCTAAGTATAATCACATATTAGTAATTCAGTATCATTAGGAGGCAGAAACTATAATTATTTCTATCTGACATAAGAGAATCATGGCAGGGAGAGGTAAAATGACTTGTTTGATGTCACTTAGCAGGGAGCTACTTGATTTGAAATTGGCTAATCAAGTATAGAACACAGAGGGAAGCTAAGGAATTGTTGAGTATGGAGTCCAAGAATAACCATTGTATCTCCTTATTGTTGTCCCAATCAATGCTCTCTCCCAAAAATAAGTCCTTATAATCAGCTAAATACTAGTCTATTAACTTTTGGGGTTTTTTTTTTTTGAGACAGGTCTCACTTTGTAGTTCAGGCTGGCCCTGAGCTCACTATGCAGCTCAGGCTACCCTTGAACTCAGCAATCCTCCTGCCTCTGACCCCCCAAGTGCTGGGATTACAGGTGTGAGCCACCACTCCCAGTACTGTGGTGTGTGGTACTGACTGTTGGTGGGCATGAGTCATCACTTGATACTGTTGTATGTGGTTTCTGGGCATTGAACTCAGGACCTTGCAGTCACTAGGCAGGTGCCAGAAACACTGAGCTAAATCTTCAGCCCTACTTAACTTTTTTTTTGGGGGGGGTGTGGTACTGGGGATTGAGCCCAGGACTCCATCCATGCTGGGCAAGTGTTCTATCACTGAGCACCTCCAGCCCTAACTTTTTAGTTTTAATTTAGATGCTTGTTTGGATATTTCACAGACAACATAAGACCACAACTCATGTAGTTTTTTGTAGCTTTGGGTATGTGTGTGTGTCTATATAACAAGAGCTACAAATCATTTCTGAAACAACTATATTGTAAAATATGAGTAGTGCTACTGCATAAAGGCTCTCTGAAAAGTGAGGTGGAGGAGCCTACCTTTCTGGGTTCCCCCTCTGTCAGGCAGAAGTTTTTCTCTCAATAAAATCTACCTCCTCTAAAATACATATATGAGTAATGCCAATTTAACTTATGGAGAATCATGAAAGCTTCAAAAATTGCCCAAAAGAAATAACAGGGTATATTATATCTGAGATATGAGGAAGTTAATTTAGAAAGTTATCACTGCAAATTAAAGAGACCAAACATTCTCTTCAGTTTTTCACCTCTCAGACTGTATCTCTCACTGCTAGTAGTTCCACATGTTTTCCAAGGATGAGGAATTTTCTTCCAGGGTTAAAACCCCCTTTGTGGTTCTGTGTGTGTTGTTTTTAATTTTCTTCCTACTCCATCCTTACCCTTATAGAAAAGGGAAGTGATGTTCTTCCATATGGGTTCACTGATTTAGCCCTTCCAAATCCAAACATTAAGTAGCATTTTTGCCTCTTGTATTAACAAGGTTAACTTTTACCTGGATTAGCTATAGCCATTGTCCCAAAAAATAAATGAAGGAAAGTGCAAAGAGAAAATATGCTTTTACAGAGCTACAGTAGATCTTGGAGGTAATTAAGCCTTTTTTTTTTTTTGAGACAGAGTCTTGCTTTGGAGTTCAGGCTGGCTGGCCCTGAGCTCACTATGGAGCCCAGGCAAGCCTCAAACTCAGCAATCCTCCTGTCTTTGCCTCCCGAGTGCTGGGATTATAGGCATGAGCCACCATGCCCGGTGTAATTAGGCTTTTTATAGTTAAACAGTCCTTAGAAGAAGGAGATGGCAGAAGACAAGGAGAAGAAAAAGAAGCAGCGGAAGAAAAACCCTTTTCAGGCTTTCTAGGAGAAATTGTTCTGGATGGGTTGTCACCCACTCAACCTACCCTAGGACTCTTGGGGAAACTCCAAGAACTCCTACTGCTCGCTAGGGAAGATCCTGAAAACAAGCAGTCACATAGTGAATTCCTCTCACTGTTCTCAGGGCCAAAATAAATAAGTCACTCTAAGTCACTGAACTAGGAAATGGTTGAAGGCTGCCCTCTCTACTCTGAAACTTGAATGATGTACCTTTTAGCAAGGGACAGTCACCAGAGCAGCCAGTTCCCTACAATTCCTAGTCCTCTCCTACTCCTGTTCTTAACACAGGGATTTCAGTATAAATATAGAGGGTTCCACTTTCTTTCCGGGGAAAACTGGAGGCTTAAATGGATTTGGTTCTTCTTATACAGCAGATAGGTCAGCAAACTATTAGAAAAATAAAAGTACTTAAGGGAAGGTTGTTTTTTTTTTTTGAGACAGGGTCTCGCTTTGTAGTTCAGGCTGGCTCTGAGCTCACTATGTAGCCCAGGCAAGCCTCGAACTCAGCAATCCTCCTGCCTCTGCCTCCCCCAGTGCTGGGATTACAGGTGTGAGCCACCACGCCCAGCACTGTGGTATGTGGTATTGATTGCTGGTGGGCGTGAGTCTCTACGCCCAGCATTGTATGTGGTTTGTGGGAATTGAACTCAGGACCTTGCGCTTGTGAGGCAGGTGCCAAAACCACTGAGCTAAATCTCCAGCCCCCAAGAGCTATTTTTTAATGTCCCCAAATGACTACCTGTTCAGAGTACAAAGATTATTTTCAAAATCTTATTAATGAGATTATTTACAAATCTGTGGACAAGTTCAAATAAACTTTGCGAGGGTATGTAATGATATCAGAATTTATAAAGAAAACCAGAAGAAAAAGACAATGCTGTTTTAGTTAAATAGAACCAAAGAAGACACTGATCAATAAGGTAATCAATAATCATCTTGGGGTATTGATTAGAATTTTATATAAGTAAAATTTAATAAATTCTTTGGCAATCTGCTCTCTTGAAATTACGGATTTTTTCATTCTTCCTATAAGAAATGTGGACTTTATAATTGAACCCAGGCAATAATTAAATGTAATTCAATGAGCATGTGTTATTCATGAAAGTGACCACAAAGAAAGTTATCCTTGAAAATATATTGCTTAATTTTTTTTTTCATTAATGGATTTGGTTGGGAATTTTAAGTGAAATGATTACTCAGCAAAGTTTTTAAATTAAAACTATACCTCAAGGCCACTCAACCTACTACTTAAGGTTTTGCCCAAAGAAAATAACAGAAAGTCAAAGACAAAACAGAAAGAAACAAAAAAAGCAAATCGCAAAACTAGAAATATAACTAACCATGTGAAGATAGAGAAAACATTCAAAGCCAAGTGAAAACACCAATAAGATAATGTAATATTTATACCAAAAGTTGGTAGGAAAACAATCACACTGATAATAGGACACATGGCACTCATCCTTCTGTGTTTGCAGGGCATTTTTCTGTGACTGCAGATACCAAAATCTGTAGTTTCTCAAGTCCTTTACATAAGATGGAATATACATATTGAACATATGCAATCCTCTCACAGGCTCTTTTTTTTTTTTTTGCTTTTTGAGACAGGGTCTCGCTTTGTATTTATTTTTTATTTTACTTTTTGGTACTGAGGATTGAATTCATGACCCTGAACTTGGGAGGCAGATGGTGGAACCACTGAGCTAAATCCCTGGCCCTCTCATAGAGTTTAAATCATCTCTAGAGTACATATAATACCTGCAGTAATACATACAATAATGTAATAACACATAAATAGCTATCATTCTGTATTTTTTAAGGGAAGAATGACAAGAAAAAAAATGTCTGTGTGTAATTTTCCCCCAAACGCTTTTGGTCTATGGTTGGCTGAATCTAAGCGTAGACAACTTGGAGAGCTGCATACATTTAACAGAATATGAGAGCTATTAAAATGTTATGCCAATAACAGCTACTTAAGTGACAAATCACAACCCACCTTTTCAAATTACTTAAGAAAACAGTCACTAATACTGTTTTTATTGGGATACATTTATGTTTTGGGAAAAATGTTAATAATATTTTATCCACTTCAGAAATAACTGGTGAAATCAAGATATTTGTTTAAATACCTTTGTGAAAAAAGTAAATAATAAAAAGCAGTATCCAGAATTTCCTTAGAAGCCTCTTTGACCCTCACAGCCCTTTTCTTCCGTGCCCTCTGTCCCAGGGGAAGATGCGCCTCTGCCCCTTTCTCGAGCCCACTCTTCTTTCCATATGTGTCCTCAGCTTATTCTGCTTTCTCACTGTTTTAGTCTTCTTCTCTTCAGGAAAGAATTAAACTCTCAAGGTCAGAACCTTTGATGTTGGTGTTTCTCTTCCCTTGACATGAATCAAGTGGAACCTGTGCCAGTTGCATTAATTAACATCGTTCTATGGTTGTTAATGCTGCCACCTGAGTCCTCAAGAATTCACTGGATTAAGTCTGATATGAAAAATTAGACCAAGGGAAGATCAAAGATAAAGAAGGGCCTTAGAGCTCAGGCCTGTGTGGGGAAGAGGGACGAAGTGGCCCACAGTCGAGACCCATGAATTCCAACTTAGCAGCAAGCTGGTCACTGCTAACGGCTGGGTGTGAGTGCGTAGGGGAGTAGATGTGAGAAGGGAGGAAAAGGTGGGGAAGAGTCATTTTTATGGATGGGAGAGGGAGCTACCCAAGGAAGAGCTGAACAGACTCTACGACCAGCAGTGCCCTCACCTGCCACAGCAAGGGATGTACAGAGGTTTAGGATAATCAAATAGGAGAGGCCTGGTGGCCACACTTTGTCTGTAAAAAGGCATAGCAGCTGTGATTGGTGGTGTACTCCTGTAAGCACAGGGAAGCTGAGTCGGGAGGATCTCAAATTAGAGCCCAGCCTGTGTAATTCAGCAACTTAGCACAACTGTCTCAAAACCAAACCAAAACAAAACACCAAATTGAGGATACAGTGCAATGCGAAGGTCCTCGGTTCCAAGTTCAATCTCTAATAACACACACACATGCAGACGCACATGCATGTGTAGTGCTAGTGTGGTTGGGAAGTAGTCCGCTCTTCAATTGCCCCCTTTGGTGGGGCCATGTGTCAGATACTCAACAGAATATGGGCTGAAGGTCTGGAGCAGTGAGTGGGTTCTCCATATGCTCTTCCAGTCTTCCTGCTAGTTTCCCTCGCAGTACGTACAGCAGCCTTGGAAGGTATGTGCTGAAGGTAGGCAGAGCCTGAGATCTTAAATAGCTGCTTCAAGTTGATTCCTTGCTGAAACAAATGTCTTGGCTCTTGCTGGAATGTTGCACTGTCCTTTCCATCACTTCAGTACTGTGGGATACAGCGGTACACAGGCTCAGTCCTCTAATGTGACAGGTCAGAGCCACTGCACTAAAGGTTCTAGAGCTAGGAAGGCACCGGTCATAGCACTCTCAGGGTCTATCTGGGGATTGATTAATGCCTTAGTTCATATTGACAGCTACAGTAATCATGATGATGGGAAAGCGGAGAAGAGCTGTGATTTCAGAAACGCTGGCTGAGTCATCCTCAGAGGTCTCTCAGAAGTATTCGAGAAGCAACTGGAGGGTGGAAAGGACTGAGCTCTCCTGAAGCACCTGGGCAGGGCAGAGGAATGTTACTTTCTGTTATCACTGTGATGCCTCGGGAAGTGAGGCCTCCAACTGTGTGAATCTGTAGTCATCCTTTTGCACTATCAGTATATATGTGGCCTGAGCAGCAATTCCTTATTTTCAATAGAAATGTTGAAATACAGATATTATAAACATACATCAAGTTTGAGGTAAATATATTCCGAGTGAAAGGTTGATGGGCTATCCCAGTCGCAAATAAGTCAGTGGGAGGGCCACATGAAAATGCTGAGGTTCTATCTGGCTTTGGTCTCTGTCTCAAACCTTTTCCTAATGTCCAGCAGTGTAGCTGGCATGGAGCAGATGCTCAAAACACTTAATAGAAGAACTTATGAATTAGGTCACCTTAACAAGCAAGACTGTAATTTCTATTTTTCCTAATTATTCAGTAGTAAGTTTATGCATGTGGTCATTTTAAAATTCTGGAACCCCTTACTCATTATAGTCTTCAATGATTAGAGAAATGTAATAAGTATATTAATCTAAAGTAAAATATTTATTAATGAGTTCTCAAATGGAATCTTAGAATCATTCAAAAATCAAAAGGAATTTATTTTCCAAGGAAATACAGTCTCCTAATTAGGCAAGTTCTTTTGAAGATTATGGAATCATCTGTGATATAAAGCCAAAGTATCTAAAATTACATTCTGGTTTATACAGTGCATGGATTAGGTTATCCTACTTAACAAGCCAGCACTTGCTTTATTATTACTCAAAATCCATAAGGTTTTTATAGCCTTAGCATTTCAGAAATCCAGACAGTCATGTGATGGAGTTCTTAGCTTCACTCTCCCTGAGGAGTTAGAGGATATTTAAAGGCTGAGTGAATACTGTAAAAATGAACATTTAGCCTATAGGCTAAATTTACTATCAGAAGACCATGCTCCATTTAATAGGAATGCACTTACTAAAGAAAAGCTGGTCTTGTTTTATTCTCTTTTCATATTTTTTAGGAAAAATGTTTTCATGCTTTACATTCTTTTTTTTTTTTTTTTTTTTTTTTTTTTTTTTTT
>PVIC010044299.1:0-15093 GCA_004025085.1 Thryonomys swinderianus
AGAGAAATTGAGGATAGATAGAAAGACAGAGAAACAGAGAAAGTGTAAACATGTATACATACTTCAGGAAAAGAAAAACTTGTGTAAATATTTTAACACAAAATTGATTGAGCTATTATAAAATAAACACAAAATTACTTCTGGTCTCTAAATTACAGGAGGTGTTCACTGTGGCCGAGGATACAGCTCAGCAGCACAGCAGCAGCTTGGCAAGTGCTAGTCCTTGAGTTGGATCCCTGGTACCAAAAATAAATAAATAAATAAATCCAAGCAAATACAAATAGACTTGTATATATCATAGCATATTTATGCTGATAAATTGTTCTCTCATTTGCTGGCAGATCTGTGGGATTTTAATGACTTTTTGCGGGCCATACTGAATTACATTCTCCATCACCTTTAGTTACTTTTCTCCCTCCAATTTTCTGTGTTTTTCTCTTAGTTAGCTTCCTTAAATTTGAATACAATAAAATTTACCATTTAAAATGTACCAATTGAAGAAGCTTGACACATTTTTGTAGTCATGCACAAAGAGAATAGAGACTCTCAAACTTCCATTTGCCAGTGTGACAATTCTGCCAGCCTGTGTACAGTCCCAGTGGCAGCCGGAAGGTATTCAAAGATGTCAATGGACTGCCAGCTCCTCCCTTATCCCTGTTTGTCTTTCTTACAGTTCTTCAGGCCTAACATCATTTTCTTGTGATTACTGTTTAAAAAATAACACTTTCCCAGTCTTGTTATTCAAGCCTTTGAATAATTTTGTAACCGTTGGCTTGTTATAAATTTCTCTCTGCTGAAAATGTTTTTAGTGTCTAATAAACTATAGGAAAAAAGAGGAAGCATCACCGAGTAGAATAGTCAGAGTGGGTATGTAAATAAGAGAATAAAAGATATTCATTTCTTCTTTAAGAATCTAGTGCATTTACTGAGATAGGGAAGAATTAAAGAGTGACACCATTAACAAGAAATACGACTACCCTGAAATCACACCTGTGAGCGTGTAGCATGTCAGAGAATGCTACATGGAAACTGACTATATAAGATTAATACGGTTGAGAATGAGAGGAAAGGGATATAGTTTATGAGATTTCATTGGTTAGAAACTCAGACCAAGCTGGTGTTTTCCAACCAGGGACTCAGACCATTGTGCCAGGATGTTTTGTTACTTTGAAGATGAATTCAGAGAGCCAGTAAGAATCACATAACACATACACATGCACGTGCGCATGCATACAGACCACCCAAATGGAGAAGTGAGAAATAATAACCTAATATACTACTCCATGTTTCATTATATTTTCTTCAATACTTTTTCACACATAAAATAAATAAAATATTACTCTTATGATTTTCCCATGTACAGCATTCTTACTTCTTTTTGTCTCTCCTTCTGCCATGAATTGAATTGTTTTTTTCCCCTTAAGCTTATATTTTAACTCCTGCCATGTTTATCCACAAATAACATACAGTCATGCACACAGTGTTGTTTCAAACAATCCCAGATCACAGATACAGTGGTTGTCCCATAAGACTCTACTGCCCATGGATGAGGTGGCCATATTAGTCTGCATACTATATAATCTTCCCACAATGACAAGATTGCTCAATGATGTATTTCCGTATCAGAGATTGAACTTGTGACCTGGTGCTTGTGAAGCAGGAGCCAGAAGCACTGGACTAAATCCTGACCCTCGCTGATTTTCGTAACACTTTTCAGAACATATCCCCTTTACTAAATGATGCACGATTTCATAATTTTTACAATGTTTTAATTTTACTTCCAGAGTAGATTAATGTGCTATCCTATAGATTTTTCAAAGTTTTTTTTAACAATTTCTATATGCAGCCACAACATAATTGTTAAATATTATCAGTCATCTTTATTCTAGTTTCCTCACCCATCAAATGAGACAGAATTATAAAAATCTACCTTACAAAGTGCTTTATATATTAAATAATAGCTAACCGATGTTTACAAAGCAGAGTGTAATTTTTATTAAGCCCCTAATAAAAGGTAGCAGTTGTACGAAATGCAGTGGAGAAAAAGTCTTTTTAGCACACCTACAGAAAGCCTACTGGGACAAACATGTGGCTTGAGTGTATGGTGGCTTTCAGCTACGACTTTCCTCTCAATATGTCTACAACACCACTACTGTCCATGATATTACTAAATCCTGTATTGCTTGTAAGCTGAAGTGTTATATCCCATTTAACTGTCAAGTTCCAGAGGTCAGGATTTTTATATCTTTAGCTGACCATATATATATATATATATATATATATATATATATATATATATATATATATATATCGTTAGCACCTAATTCAGTACAGTGGCTGATCTAGAATTGGCTTCTAGGAAATGTCTACTGTGTGAAGAAACAGATGAAACCACTACACCAAGCAAGTAGAGATCCTTTTTCTGTGTGATTAAACAATACACAGTATTTTTTCAGAAACAGTCCTCTTTAGCATTGGAACTTTCACAGGTAATATCATCTGATGTTAGTACCTGGCACATACTGGAAGCTTACATGGTGTGGTATGAAAACTAAAAGCTCAAAATGGCAAGCAAAGAGGAAAAATGATAATAAAACATTGTAATAGAATGCTCCTTAAAGAGACACCTTGTTTTGATGTACTCTGCATTATGTAACTAACATAACATGTTTAGTAATTCCCTAATAAAACAGACTAACAACATATTCACTTTGCATGCTTAAAGTGCTATATTTCATCATAAAACACACAATGCCAATGATTTTCACCTGTATTTATTATATTTTAAAAGGGCACTTTAAACATTACCATTTGTCAGAACATATTCATTGCATTATGATTCAGAATGTTTTTGAAAAGATGCCTCTGATTCATAGTACTATATCTTTATGTGCAAATATTTAAACAACTGAAATATAAAATATTCACTTATATTCTTAAGGTATGTGGTATCTCAATCCATTTTTTTGTAACTACAAATTACAGCAAAAGCTGTATATTGAGTCACATTAGGTAACAAAAAAAATGTTATACAATAAACTGAGATCACTGGGCAAAATACAGAAAGCACTAAATTTCTGTTAGCCATCCACACATTAAAGGAATCAGACATTTGACTCTATATAGTAATTAGAAAATTGCATACACATGTTGTTAATTGAGGCCATTAAAAATCAATTACAACAAAGACAATGACAGTGAAAATATTATGTACAATAAAAATATTTCTAAATCACAGATGTAATCAAATACCTTGAACAATGCTAACATAGTTCAGTGCAATTTAGTAATTGAATAACCTCTTGATAACTATTTGTTTTTAATCAAAGGAAATTGATTAGGAAAAAATAATCCTTCAAATTTTAACCTACATTTGTTTATAAATACCTTGCTCATCTTCATTATTCATTTTAGAGCTGTATTTTAATGATAAATCATTAAGAATTTTAATTTTTATAAAATGTATATATTTAAATGTTATTACATTATGGACTGATTAAAATATTAAATACATGGTTTATATTAACGTTACAAACACTTATACAAAACTGTCATCAGAATGTCATGCTGATTTTCTGGAGGTCTGTACAAACTACTCCTTCAAAGTGTCTCAGAGAGCTTTGGCTCTGCATACAGTTCCCTACTTATTCTCCAAGTACCACGTTAGAAGGCATACGATATCTTTTCTACTAAACTTTTCTGTTTGCGTTGTCAACACTATCACCTAATAGAGTCCTGTCTCAGCTGCTTTTTATAGACCTATTGGTAACCTATCTAGGCATTTGCCCCCTCCAGACAGCTTGAGAATACATCGCAAAATACTTTGTTTACATGTTTTTCCTAATTAAGTACACATGCCAAAATTATGTCCGTAGAGTAATAGCATTTTACTCTTTCAGAAAAAGGTAGTCCAGTTACACCAGCTTGACATGAGGCTAAATGAAAAGTATCATTGATGAAATAGTACCATAGACATTGAAAGCATGATTCAGAAATGGCTAGAAAATTTCAAAGACAAAGAATAACCAAGTATTAACCATTGACATGATAAACATAGTAAAGATTCTTGAAGAAGTTGGAAAGTTATAATTACTGAGTAGGTTAGATAAATAAATACACATTTTGATTGAAAATATATGTACTTCATTAAAATAGAGACTCCGTATCTCTAGCTAAATTCTGTACAGATGCAAGGTTTATATTTTAATTAGAACAAAAGACCAACTTTAACTTCAATGCAACATAATAATTCATAATAACAATTATATATTATCTCTAGAGCATGCAGGAATGTAGCACACTATATACGGCATAGAACAGGAACCTGTGTGGTCCTTTGGGAACAGAGGTGGTGCATATAAATTAGCCCCTGGAAAATAAAATGTTTCCCTCTGAGAAAAACTACCTCAGTGTTTATTGGCTTAAGACATCAAAGAAATCAAATGAAATACTGTTAGGCCCTGTCTACACTCATTAAAGCTTTGTCTACACATAGGCAATGAACCAACTGTTTTGGAGTTAATTCTTGACTGAATCCTGCATGTGAAATCAGAGTAGCCATATATTGCTTTGGCATTGATGATTGTATTTTGGCAGAAAAAAAAATCAAAATTACCATTTTAACTCTGGTAAGTTATGCTATATGACTGTATAATTCAAATTAAGAAAGATCTAGCTAGAAATACTAGAACGTGAGTCAGCTTTATTCTTGAATGCTACTAGAAATACCCCACTTTAATCTTTTACTTTATAAATTCTGATCCAATCTAAATATGTGAATATAAGCATCTTCAAGAAATAGGTCCTCTGGGCCGGAGATTTAGCTCAGTGGTTCCGGCACCTGCCTCGCAAGTACAAGGCCCTGAGTTCGATCCTGGTAACATACAATACTGGGCCTGGTGACTCATGCCCACCAGCAATCAATACCACATACCACACAGCCGGGCATGGTGGCTCATGCCTGTCATTCCAGCACTCAGGAGGCAGAGACAGGAGGATTGCTGAGTTCGAGGCTTGCCTGGGCTCCATAGTGAGCTGAGGGCCAGCCTGAACTACAAAGCGAGACCCTGTCTCAAAAAAAAAAAAAAAAAAAAGGTCATCTTACCATACTTCAGATCTCAAGATTTTTGGCAATCTTAAGTACACCAAAGGCACTTTAGTATACATGTCTGAAGGGTAATGGAAAGGTTTTGTGGCTGACTAACAGATACATTTATCTAGGGATGAATAGATCTTAAAAATATTTCTTAGAGCAAAAATGTCTAATCTCATTGCCAGATGATATCTAGGAAGAGAAAAAGAGTATCACATAGACATGGCAGTGACCAGAAAAAGCTGTTTGACAGATTTTTGCCACACTTCTTCAGACTCATATCATTTAAAATTCTAAATCAGATAAAGCAAATCTACTCAACTGAAAAATATTCATACTTAATAGGGTGCATAAAACTGAAGTTTTTACGATCTTTCTGAATAACAAATTGTAGTAAGACTTTTGAAGATTTAAACCATTCAAACTCATAAAAGAAAAACAAATTCTGGGCGCAGTATTGCTCTCAAATATCACATGGCTTTTTTCCACCCTGAGCTGCTTTCGTGGTCCTGTGATGAGACTGCTGTGTTGCTGATAGGTTTTTTAAAATATATGGGCTAATTTCTTTTCCATGCACATGTGAGATGGAAGGTTAAAATAGCTCCTCACAATTAAGAGAATGTATAGCTAAGGTACTCTTAGATTGAGTAGTAAACCAATGAGATGACAATGAACCATCCAAAGGAAACATTTAATTTTTGGAGAAATTAATTACACATGCCACAGAATTTCTTAGAAGAAAATTTTTGCAAAAGCTGGAAGACTTATGAGATCTCAAGAGAAATTAGAGTTTGGGGATTTTGAGCGAAGTTTCCAATGTAAGTATATCATGAAGGTAATTATAGTTTTTATTGGAGGTAAAGATGCTGACTCATTATTAGAGAGTAACTAATCATTTATTTCTGTGAAACACCTTCCTAATGGAGAAACTATGATGTAGCATATATTTAGTTTAATTGGTTCATTAGTTACTCTTAGTTTTTTAAAGACTGATATAAAACCATGGTTCGAAATCATTGCACACATTCTCATTTCAGTGAAATTATATAGGTATTTGGAGGAGGGTATTGTGAGACTTGTGGTTCTGGTTTTGTTTTTGTTGTTTGTAAATCTAGCTATACTCAGATTATGATGAAACATTTAATTTAGGTGCCATACAGATACCTTCAAACTTCCCTACACATGTGCATATTACGAAGGAATGATGTGATGTGTCCCAAGCAGCAGACAGCGTAATACTGCACAGAGGGGGAGCAATAGATTAAAATTTCCATTTACACTGCTTTGTTAAATCCAGCGATGTTTTGGATGTTTTATTTATCACTCAGCTTGAAGAACACAGAAGGAGACACTGATAGGACAAATATCTCACTGGTTTTTTGTTTTTTTTTTTTTTTTTTTTGAAATTTGGACCTCATTACTTAGTTCCGTATCTTCAAGATGAGTTCTTTTAAGGGATTGAATTTGAAAACCTTGTGGAAAATATTTAAAGTGTAATTGACAAGTAGCGGGTACACTCTAGCTACACCAGAATTATTTCCTTAGATATAAAATAGTTCCTTTTTTGTAGTAGTTGTATATTTTAAATAATCTTTAGGCTCCTTCATTTGTAATTATTTGATTTACTTCGGTATGAAGTCAATATTTTCTGAGGATCCAGGATTAGTATATATTAAGACATTCTTAAATTTGTGTTTGTAAAGATCATTAGGAAATCTGAAGGTAGAGATTCCAAGGCCTCTCTTACCAAATTCACACTTTGAGAAGTACCAATTCAGACTGTCAATTTTATACTGAGCTAACATATCCTTTTATAAATACATTTTGTTCTGTGTCTTCCTTCCAGACTTCTGGTGTCAAATAGAGATGTTCCACATTTGTCTATGCAGCCAAGCTTTGTTTCTTTTGCCTGAATTTCTTGAAACAGGAGTTTGAGAAACTTGAGAAAGTTTTGTCAGCCATAATCAGACAGTTAGCCTGGAGTTAAAAGAATTAAAAGCTCATAGAAGGTTTTATGAAGTGGCTGATTATGTACAAGGGAATGTAAAAGATTATCTAATATTCCCTCTTCACAGAGAGAGACAGAAACATAGACAAAGATAGAGAAATAGATAGAGAGAAACTAGGATATACTACATAAGAAAACAGAGGAGCTTAACTGCCAGAAGTGTTTCTGGGACTAAATATATGACTATGTGTAAACCTCAGAGTCCATTTGCTTCCATTTACTTTCTAATGAAGGGCAGTATTCTACGGGTAACATGCCAGGACATAATTTCACAGATACACATATTTTCATGAGAGAATAGTTATTTAGAATTCATAACTTTTGGTACCGCTCTCAGACTGAAGAATTTTGAGAAAGCAGCAGGTACCAAGTTGTCTCAGTAACAATGTACGTATACTAACAATTTACATGTACTTTTGCTATTAACTTCTCCAGGCCTTTTTTCCTTGGGCTTATTGCTGAAAAATTAATGTTAACTAATGGAGTAAACTTGAGGTAATCATACTACAGTTGTAATGCTACTAGTTAAATTTGTTTCAATCAAAGATGTAATATAGTATCTATAGGATTACTGGACATGTGTTCTAATTATAATTTAGTTTCTATACATAATCTCTTAAACAGACTAATGAAAACATGTTGGTTCAGAGTTAGCTGCAGTTTCCAAGAGGCAAAAGCTCTTATATAATTTGGAAGAGCGCACTACAACGAGGGAGACTTTTTGGTGTGGAACATGACATACCCACGCAGAGTCAGTCTGTGAATCACAGAACGAATTAAAATATTCTCTGTTCTCAAGACTACTGTAAATCATGGCAGCATCTTTATGCAGAATTTTATTTGTAAAATAATAATCTGCTAATCTGATACCAGTTTTTCATTATCGGTTTTAAACATGTCTATTTTTCTATACAATGGACACACGGACTTCTGACGAGTCATCCAAGGTCCTCTGATGTGAGGTATTCCACTGTGTGAGCCATCAAGTCTGTGAGGCTTTTCTCGATTCCTCCCTACCCCTCTGCTCTCCAGAGCAGGTAAGGGCTCTGAGACCACCGCACACAGGAGCCTGACCTTTCAGTCCTTTCTGTGCCCTCTCTGCGGACCACGGGGCACAAACTTTCCCATCAGTAAACAGGGTAGAAAATGTCTCACGTGAAGTCTGTTCGGATCAGAATGGATTTGTTTGAATTAGCCAGCTAATTGCCTCGATTCTCTGCTCTAGGTATATAAACATTACTTACAGTAGGAAAAGCTGACGCTAATAAATCCACTAGTCAACACTGATTAATTCTTTCCCTTCAGCCTTAGCTTTCTTTCAACTAAGAGAGGTTTACACACAGGCGTAATGAAGAGATGAGCATACAGGCACTGCTTGCAATACTGTCCTGGCAATGTGTAATGGGGAATATATTTGAGTTTGGTGAAGAAAATATGAAGACATATTATGAGAGTTATTTTTTCAGGAGAACTCTTTCTAAATTATTAATAATGATAAGCTAAAGGTTTGACTTGCCATCATTAGGCAGAATTTTAGAGTTTAGGGAGAATAACGGCTGTTGAAGATATTCATCAACAATGTCAATATGAAAAGTTGAATTTTTCCCATGAAAGAAAAAGTAAGGTATGGACGAAATGCATTTTTACTGAAAAACTCTACGCTATCTGCATAGAATTACAAACATGAATATTTTCTGTGCTTTCACCTTAGCTGCAATTAAGGATAAAGAAGAAAAACCACACGAAATATACTTCATAGATTTAAGTTTTTTTGTTGACAAAAAATATTTCTTTCAGAGTAAGGTCTTTCTGTCAGTGGCATAAAACACACTTTAATGCTTTTTATGGTATTTTAGGTTTTCAAAGAGAAACTTGGCTATTTTCCTGTGAAAATTATATAGTATTCTGTGAAAACTGCCTTACAGCAGAGTTTCAGAAAAGATTTGGGAGGGAAAAGTCATGTGCGATGCTTTCATTTCAGAGTAGCCTCTGTTTCAGTGGTTTTAGCAGAAATCACAGAAAAAGAAATAAGACATGTTTTCTCTCTCATAAGACATACATCACTTTTGAAATTCTTATAAAATCAACTGGAGCAAATTAGGGGTTTCAAAGCTAGGAACCTTATAACTTGTTAGGAAAAAATTTGCATTTAAATTGCTTTATGCAGCTATCTTGAGAATATTCCCTGGAATGTTTATGGCTCTTTTTTTCATTAATACTTAAAAAATACAATTTCCTAACCAGTGTATTACTACATCTAGTTATATTCAGGAGAGGAACTTCATTTCATGAGACTGAAACATTCAAAATGGTTTTGGATCAAAAATGCTTCAGTTCTTTGTATTGAACACTGAATAGTGAACTGAATCTGAACCTATCGACTTTCCATTTCTATTGTAGAAACTTGGTCATCAATAGCTCTATCAGAGAGAATAACTGTGTTCCTACATGTTCTGTCCATAGGAGAGAAGACGTCCAGAACCTCATGGAAATTTTCTCCCAAAAGAGTTTATATATAAAAATACAGCAGATTTCTTTTAATAGATAAATCTTAAGTATTATTTCAATAACTTGCTTTTATATAGTCAGAGATGTAGCTATAAGAACAATATTCAATGTGCAAAATGTTCTTTTTATGTACATTAAAAATACCATGTGATAATAGCTGAAAAGCCATCGGGGGAACAAGTCCTCGATGTCAGAAAAATCTGGTCAGATTAGAGCTTTTGCTGATAGAATTGTAAACAACCGTTTTAAAATGCTGAGACTCTTCTCAGTTCTTTGCAAACAGGACACTCTCAAACACTTCAAGTCCTGCTTTGAAGTAAACCTGAGCTGAATTAATGCTGTTCAAAACCTCCGACAGGGCTCCTTGAAGGGTCTCATTTGACGCAAGCGAGCTGCTGTGCTCCCAAGCCTCCCGGAGGACCGAGAACGGGCTTGTCTTCTCATCCACGTGGTACAGGATATTTCTGAAAGGAAACATGGAATATGTAAATGCTGTACACGCAGTGTGATTTTCACACCGAACACTGTAATCAGTACTGCCAAGAGGCAGGCATACTTGCTACAAAGGCACAATTAAAATGAAATATAACCATTTTTCAAGCCCTAGTGAATTAAATACATACATACATATATATATATATGTATTACACACACACGTGTGTGTGTATTTATATGTGACTATATATATATATATATATATATATTTTTTTTTTTTTTTTGAGACAGGGTCTCGCTTTTGCAGTTCGGGCTGGCTCTGAGCTCACTATGTAGCCTAGGCAAGCTTCGACCTCAGCAGTCCTCCTGCCTCTGCCTCCCGAGCGCTGGGATTACAGGCGTGAGCCACCACACCCAGCACTGTGGTATGTGGTAGTGATTGCTGGTGGGCGTGAGTCTCCACGCCCAGCATTGTATGTGGTTACCAGGGATCGAACTCTGGACCTTGCACTTGTTAGGCAGGTGCCGGAACCACTGAGCTAATCCGCCGGCCCTGACATATATTTTATATATGACATATTTATATATGTCAGAAGCCTATAGATCAGAATTTCTGAACTTCAGAGAAAGTGCCAGAAACTTCTGATTGCCCTGGCTGCCTTGCTGGAAGTGTAGCAGTAGTTCCATGCCCCTCGGGCAAGATGTCCTTCATCTCTCTCTTATGGTTATAAGAAAACAAGTGTCCCGTCAATGTAGCCTTGATAGGTGAAAGTGCCCCTCACTGAGAACCATTGTTCCAGATGTCTATGTATCTATCTATCTGTCAATCGATCTGTCAAAAATTATACATTTTTAGTTCCTTATTCTAATAAACTGTTTAAAATACAAATAAGAGAAAAATTAATACAGATATAAGGTAATTGCAAATATTTTGGATGTGATATATGTGTCATCAGACTATTTTCAAAGACTGTCAGACTGTCTTTATCTTCCATAAATACATATAGTAACTTTTTAGATCAAACGCTATTTCTAAAATGTTTGAAAGAAAGAAAGGAGAGTGGGTTTAGACGTAGTTTATGTAGAATAATCCTGATCATTAACTACTAACTGTCAAAACTGGAATTGGTTGTATAATTTTCTCTTCTTTCATGTATCTTTGACATTGAGAAACTCAGCTACTTGTAAGTTGGGGTGTATAATGATAAGATAGAGCCCTGTAACTTAGCCAAACGGCTAAGAGGAATTTGGTGTGAGGCAGTGTGAGACAATCACCTTTATGCATTGATAGAAAGATGAAATTTGGTGGCACACTGTGGAGTTATGCATCCTTAGCTTATTCTCAGTCCTCATTACAACACTGTCCTTATTACACCTGAAACTCCACACTGTTACAAGGGCAGACCTGTAAATAATTGAAGTACAGTTGTCTAATTGTCAGAAGGGAGATGGAAGGACTGGTGATTTACAGGTGAAGGATTGCTGCTGGGAAAGGTCAGAGAAAGCTTCGTCATGAAGAATATTTGAAATGCCTCTTGACAGATGATAGGAGTTACCAGTTACAGAAGCTAATGGAAAGAAAGGGGTTAGAGGAGGTCCACACAGCGACCTATGTGGAGGAGCAGTGTATGGGAAGACAGCAAATGATAAAGAGGCACAGTGCTCTGATTCAGTGGAATCAGTGTTAGCAATTCTGTCTGAGCACAGGGACAGAGCGGGCCTTCCTGGGAGAAGAAATGAGAGGGCAAATCGCACCCTGAACACACAGGGCCTGCTGTACCGAGAGAAGCAGACGAAGCTTGTTCCTATAGGAAACCAACGAAAGGGCCTAAGCAAAAGACAAGAACAGATTTTACTGTGAAATGGTCACTCCACTTGTAACAGAAACCCAGTTTGGGGAACAAAAAGAGCACTCATTGTATAGGAAAAATGACAGCTACAAGTTGCACAGTGATAACTGAGTTCGAGGTGGAGAAAGTGACCAGCACACAATTTTATTTATGCATTTCCAACCTCGACAGAGATAACTGTTTCCTGTCTCCCCTTGACTCTGACTTGGTCTCCCTGGAATCTCCCATGTACCCTGCATGGTGAGTGAGCCCAGAAATCCGCCAGCACCCTGAACAGCCTCTCGTCTCTTTACTTATACTGCTGTCCCTGAAAATCACTTTGTTCTGCCACTTTTGTCCTTTCTGATGTTTGCCCTGATGCTTTTTTTTAAATTGAATTCTTTATTGGTACAATTTACATACATTTCACAATCGCACGTAACATTGGGGAATTTGTACCAATATATGACACAAGTCAATTCTCATTTTTACCCATATCCCCACCTCCCCACACCTCCCCACCCCCTATATACATGCGCTTTTATTTTCTTTCAGAATCATATTTATTCCTTCCCCTCATTACATCCCCACACCAAATTTCCCTTGGAAATTTTCCTTTATTTTTGAGACAAGATCTCACTTTGTAGTTCAGGCTGGCGCTGAGCTCACTATGTAAGCCAGGCAAGCCTCAAACTCAGCAATCCTCCTGCTTCTGCCTCCCGAGTAGGAAGTGCTGGGATGACATGCAAGAGCCACCATGCTTAGCAATGTGGCATGTGGTACTGATTGCTAGTGGCCATGAGTCACCACACCCAGCTTCATGCTATGTGGTACTGGGTATTGAATCAGGGACCCTGTGCTTGCTAGGTAGGCGCTGGAACCAGTGAGCTAAATCTCTGGCCCCCTGATACATATTTTTAAGGGTATATTATGATTGCATCGGTTTACACTTCTGGATGAAGAGTATGCTCTTTCCTCTTCAGGTCTTATTGGAGCTGTGAACATAGCAGGTCTTGAGTCTTGGTGATTTACTTCCCTTAGATTTGTGTCAGGTTAAATCTGGTGCTGGTAATTTAAGAGACCCTCAGTAATGTTGTACAATTCATGTTATTTTTTATTGTAGACTCTAATATAAGACCAATAGACATTGCATTTTTAGATGTTATTAGATACTGGGAAAACAAGAAAAGAGAGAGGGCCGAGGTAAGGTGGATCAATGAGTAATAAGAGATAGTGAGGTAGGCACAAGAAGCTCTTGCCCGCTGCACGGTAGGGTGGCTACACCTGGCCCCGTCACACCGTCCTGGATGGTTCAAAAGCTAGAAGACAGGGCTTTCAGAGTTTTACTGTAAAAAATGAAAAATGTTTGAAGAAATAAACATGCTCAATGTGATGGAAACATTATACTAATTATACACACACACACATATATATAATTATTACATGATATCCTAGTCATGTGTATGAACTTTACACTTCTACAGATAAGTTTAAAATTTTTAAAAACACTTTTAAGGCAGAGTGAGTGTTGATGAAACAACTGATAAAAGATTTCCTAAGCATTAGTGCCTCTCCCTAAAAACAGATGTAATGAAAGGAGAAAAAAGCAAAGAAACCAAATCATACAAAAGAACTTGGAGCAACTCAGGTATTTTCTAAATTGGAGGTATAATTACCTGAGATTTTGCCATGCATTCTCCTACATGACAGAGTCTATTAAAAAGTTAGCAGTTTTACATTAACATAAGCTTTAACTTTCATTGAAAGATGAGTGGGTTTTATATTTTACATACTTTAAATATCTTATTTCAATTAATAAACATTTAACCAAACAAATAAGTTTATTGTATGTATGCACATAGAAGTTTTATAAGATAAGAAAAGTGATTTAACACTTTGAAGATAAAGTAAATAAAATATATTTTACCCATTCTTTTAAAATGTGCATATTGTACACAATTATGTTGCTTTACCTATAAAAATAATTACTAAAATAAAATTCAATCATCTCTTAATAATTTTAAGTCATCTTTGCCCATTTTATTAGTTCCATTTTTCTGAACAATTTGATGGCAAAATTTTCTGGGTTTAAAAGTATAGTACAGCCGGGCATGGTGGCTCACACCTGTAATCCCAGCACTCGGGAGACAGAGGCAGGAGGACTGCTGAGTTTGAGGCTTGCCTGGCTACATAGTGAGCTCAGGGTCAGCCTGAACTACAAAGCGAAAGCCTGTCTCAAAAAAAAAAAAAAAAAAAAGCATAGTACATGTGTTCCTAAAGTATACCAAATATTGCAATTTTGAAGGAATATATTTCTTAGTATGCTCACCAACATAATAGTATTGTTATTATTGCCAAGAACTACTGCCTAAGTGAGTTGTACTCACTATTGGTATATTGTAGAGAACACACATGGTTAGTGATTGTTGCACCGTTAGCGTAACTTTTCCAGTGTATTGAAACTGACACAAAACACATTCCTATATGCCTAGTTCTAGGTGTGTTAAATGTGACTATTATTAACTTTAATTTAATTAGGTTATATTAGTAAAACATTCTCATAAATGTTACAGGATAAACCTATTGCTCAGAATTCCTTCAAGCATGAAGAGTAACTAATATATTTATATAAACTCAGCCATAATTGCAGTACATATAAAAGAAAAACAAAATGGAAAAAATAAACTTTTTATAAATTATGTTCTTGTAGAAACACAAGAAATACAATACTTATCATTATTTATTTATTTATTCATTTATTTAATTTTTTTGAGACAAGGTCTCGCTTTGTAGTTCAGGCTGACCCTGAGCTCAGTATGTAGCCCAGGCAAGCCTTGAACTCAGCAATCCTCCTGTCTCTGCCTACCGAGTGCTGGGATGACAGGCGTGAGCCACCACACCCGGCACTGTGGTATGTGGTATTGATGGCTGGTAGGCGTGAGTCTCCACGCCCAGCATTGTATGTGGTTACCGGGGATCGAACTCAGGACCTTGCGCTTGTTAGGCAGGCGCTGGAACCACTGAGCTAACCCTCTGACCCCTTATCATTAATTTTTAACTGGGAAACCATATGGGTATTTCTTATACATTGACGCAATGAAGTCTGGTGCCTGCCAACATTTGCTTTTTTTTAACTGCTAAGCACCACAGTAATATACTTTTATAATGATTGTAGATAAGCTATGTGAATAGAAATGAACCTTATTTTGTTCTGTGAGTTT
>PVIC010044300.1:0-15098 GCA_004025085.1 Thryonomys swinderianus
TTTGTAGTTCAGGCTGGCCCTGAGCTCACTATGGTGCCTAGGCAAGCCGCCGCGAACTCAGCAATCCTCCTATCTCTGCCTCCCAAGTGCTGGGATTACAGGCGTGAGCCACCACGGCCAGCATTGTGGTATGTGGTGTTGATTGTTGGTGGGTGTGTCTCCACGCCCAGCATTCTATGTGGTTACCAGGGATCGAACTCAGGTCCTTGCGCTTGCGAGGCCAGCGCCGGAACCACTGAGCTAACCCTCCGGCCCTGTTTTTTTTTTTTGCTTTTTGAGACAGGGTCTCACTTTGTAGTTCAGGCTGGCCCTGAGCTCACTATGGTGCCCAGGCAAGCCGCCGCGAACTCAACAATCCTCCTGTCCCTGCCTCCCGAGTGCTGTTGATTAATTTGTTTTTAAATTTTTAAATTATATAGTTTTCGTTGTTTTTAAGACAAGATCTCGATATGTCCATGCTGCCCTGGAACTGAAAGGAATCCTCCAATCCCAGCCTCCCAAGTGCTGGGGATTATAGGTATGTACTACCATGGCCAGCTACTATATTAATTTTATAAATGCAGTTGAAAATACTTAAAGAAGTTTAATTATTCAAGTATGTAACATAGATTAAACGATAAGCAGAGGCACTCAGAAGAATAACTGTTCACTTTTGTGTTTCGGTGGCCAACAAGGTGTCGCAGGAGAGAATTTACCCTTCTACCTGATCACTGTCCCTTGTCCCCAGTGACCACATAACCACATAAAACGCACTGTGAAAACAGTGACTTTCAGTACAACACATACAAGACACAGAAGATCGCTGATTCCTGGGACATGATCAAGACATGAAGAGAGTCCTACAAGCTCCCCTGCTTATTGATTTGCATTTCCAGGGAGCAGGAAGGTTAAATTAGGCAGAGCCAGGCAGACTTTCCCTTCCCCCAGTGGAGGAGATACAGATGACAAGAGCCCTGGGATAAGCCACAGCAGCCCGCGTTCACAGGGCCGTTATTGAGTATGTGGTGGTTAGTGGTGATTATCTGTTGGCAACAAAATTACTTCCTTAGAGCTATCTCGCCCAGCCGGTAAGACAATTATCATTGGATAATACATTAACGCAGATCAAAAGCAGCACAAGATAAAAACAAATCTTTCTCCTGCTGAGAAAGGATTATCTCTGAAATCAGCGTAAATGACCTTGTCCACCTACAGCTTTGACACGCAGCTCTAGTCACAATGCAAGTTTTCCTAGGAGATAGGCAAAAAACGTGACACTGAAAAGTACGTTTCTGAGCCATTGACCTTTACTGAGACCTTTGTCCTATCTTTAATTCTGTATGAAAACATGACCTCTCATGCTGGGGAAATGAGTCCTCCCTTGGAAGCTTGCCCTCCCACGGTGTACTCTGAATTGAATAAACTCTTGTCTTTATCTTTTTCTGGTCTTGGTGAATTATTTTACTGCCCTGTCACTGGCCTTTGTCTTCTTACACAGCAGAGTGATGTGGACAAGGCACCTGGAGCCCAGCAGAGGTCTCTCCTGGACAGTTCAGCCCAGTGCAGGTTCACAAGAAAGGGCTTGAGGCTAGGGAGACTCCACCGGGAAAGCTTAGAAGAGGCTGGGTCAGGCGCTCACAGGGGCTGGGGACAGAGCTGCTGGCCAGCCAAGTGGGGAGACTCGTGGTTCCTAAGGCCTGGATAGAACCCATAGGACAGTCTTGCTGCCCTGATTAGCCATGAAGCCCTTTGCTGGGCATATCCCTTGACCTACGTAAGAAATCATAAACACGAGCCCCAAAAGGATCACACCTTTTGGAATAACTGAATGCATCCCAGAACAAAATTCAAGATTTAGAAAAACACTGAAATGGCTAGTACCCAACAAGGTAAAACTCACCATGTCTGGCATCTAATTATTTCTAAGCATAAAAAGTCAAGAAGCTATACCCCCAGTGAGCAATTAGTCAGTTGAACTTATCCAAGATTTATATAAATAAATTACCAGAAAATTATTAAATAGTTTTTGAAACTGTATTTCATATGTAAAAGTTAAATACAGCTGGGCATGAGTGTGCATACCTATTGTCCTAGGACTCTGGGAGGCTATGACAGGAGAATCAAAAATTCAAGCCCAGGTTACGCAAACTTGTGACTTTCCAAGACCTTGTGTCAAGACATAAGTAAGTAAACAAACAAACAAACAAAAAATGCTGGGATATAGATCAGTGTGAAGGGTCTGGGTTCAATTCAACAAAGAAAGAAGTGAGGAGAAAGGAAAAGGAGAGAAATGGATGAGATTTAAAAAAGACCTAAACAGAATTTCTAGTGATAAAATACACCAGAAGGCATTACATGCAGATAACATTGGAAGGGTAGCAATAATAGTAACCCCAAAGGGGTTACTATTACTGCAAAATATACAGAGAAAAATCAGTCAAAACATGTTTTAGAAGATCAGAGGCCTGGGTGTAGTTCCACACTTTTCCAGGGTGTGTGAGAGGCTGGGTCCCATCCCTAGCACCACAAAAAAGAAAAAAAGATCTTCAGTGGGATTCAGAGAAGCCTAATACATATATATTAGAGCCCTGAAGGCAAGGAGAGAAAAGGGGACCAAAAAATATGTGAAGAAATAAAGACTCCAATTTTTTTTTTTTTTTTGAGACAGGGTCTCGCTTTGTAGTTCAGGCTGGCTTGAGCTCACTATGTAGCCCAGGCAAGCCTGGAACTCAGCAATCCTCCTGCCTCTGCCTCCCGAGTGCTGGGATTACAGGCGTGAGCCACCACACCCGGCACTGTGGTTTGCAGTATTGATTGTTGGTGAGCGTGAGTCTCCACGCCTAGCACTGTATGTGGTTACCGGGGATCGAACTCAGGACCTTGCGCTTGCGAGGCAGGCACCGGTACCACTGAGCTAACCCTCCGGCCCCGGCCCCAAATTTTTAAGCTCAATAAAAACCACCAGTCTGTAAATTTAAGAAGTTTATCAAATACCAAACCTAAAAATGATGAAGAAAATTTCTGAGGCTGTCAGGTTCTATAGATATTAAAAAAGAATTTTATAAACAACTTTATTCAATAAATTAGATTAAATGGAAACACAAATGAAAAAAACTCACTCAAAAAGAAGTGGACTTTTGCCGGACGTGGTGGCTCATGCCTGTAATCGCAGCACTTGGGAGGCAGAGGCAGGAGGATTGCTGAGTTCGAGGCTTGCCTGGGCTACAGAGTGAGCTCAGGGCCAGACTGAACTACAAAGTGAGACCCTGTCTCAAAAAAAAAAAAAAAAAAAAAGTGGACTTTTTAAAAAGAGAAGAAAAAGGGAAGAAATTGCCTGAATAACCCTACATTGATTGAAGACATTGAAAAAGGGCTGGGATTGGGATGTAGCTCAGGGCAAAGGCTCTGAGTTTAAGCCTTAGTACCACAAAAAGAAAACTGTTTTCTGGTTTTAAAAATCATTTAAAATTAAAGTAAGCCCATAGCAAAGGTTTGCTTAAAGATAGAATATACCTAAACCTGATTCCAGGAAAAGTGGAGTCTCACCTGACCAAAGCCTCTACAGAGGCCTATAATCACGCCTATAATCCCGGTTCTTTCCTGACAATAGTCAGCCTCAACCATAAAAATTCCAGAGTGACAACATCCTGAGACAATTATCAACTAGATCCCAGGGTACCCACTAACCCTTCACTATGAGCCTCTTGCCTTTGAGGGTTGACTGGGCTGGATTCTCACTCCTCCTACTGCCTAAACTGGACCCTTTTCCTATCTGCCCTGTAACTTTCCAATTAAAGTTTTTTCTATTAACAATTATAGATAATATAAACATATAATATATAATTATATGTAATATAGGCATAGTTCGTACCCTGGCACATACTAAAGGTAAAAAAAAAAACCTGTGCTGGTCACTGGAGTATTGATTTTCTATCACTTGGCTTCAAAAACCTAAAATTATAGAAACACTGAAAGTGATTTGGAATATTAAAATATATGCCGGATATTTAGCTCAGTGTTTCCAGTGCTTGCCTAGCAAGCACAAGGTCTCTTGTTTGATCTGGTAACCATATACAACAATACCGGGCATGGTGATTCAATCCACCAGTAATCAGTGCCACATACCATAGTGCAGGGCGTGGTGGCTCACACCTATAATTCCAGCACTCGAGAGGCAGAGGCAGGAGGACTGCTGAGTTTGAGGTTTGCCTGGGCTACATGGTGAGTTCAAGGCAGCCTGAATGACAAAGCAAGAGCCAGTCTCAAAAAAAAAAAAAAAGGAAACAAAGCTTGTAGGAAGGGCATAGGAAAGGGGAAATAATGAAAATCAAGATGTGTCGAGCCGAGAATTTGGCTCAGATTGTACTGCACCTGCCTTGCAAGCACAAGGGCTAAAGTTTAATCCCTGGCATAGCAAACAACAACAACAAAAACCCAAGATGTGTCATGTACAGGTACAAATTCTCATTGTTGAATGCGATCATAATGTATGTATAAAATGTACTGATAAAGTCAATTAAAAGCACCAAATGGAAAGAAAGCTTATGTATATGGGGTGGGGGTTATAGGGAGGGCAGGGGAATGGGACAAAAATGAGAATCAAGATATATCATGTACAGGTACAAATTCTCAATGAGGAATGTGATCATAATGTATACCTAAAACATATCAATAAAAATCAATTTAAAAAGAAAAAAATTAAAGAAAAATAAATAGATGATAGATAGATACATAGATAGATACATAGATAGATAGGTAAAAAGTTGTTGCTGGAGGTTGAACCCAGGGCCCGGAACTGCTGCACGTGTGCTCTACCACCAAGCAATAGGAGCAGGGGCCTGGTGTGGACGCAAAGGCAGCCCTGTGGAACGGAGGGCCCTGGGCCTCTCTCACCTGTCTCGATGCCACTGATCACCAAGTCACATCTTGGCCCATAGAAGAGGCTGGGACACAGGCACTTGAGCCCATCCCAGGACCCTCCGTTGTCGCAGATATTTTCCACTACCTCACACCCATCTCCCGTGTAGCTGGTGGGGCAGACACAGGCCTTCCCTGTCCACATCCCTCTGTTGAGGCAGATCACTGGAACACAGGATCACACAGCACGTCACAGCCAGAAACGTGCTCCCAGAGACATTCTCACGGCACCCTGAGCATTACCCCACTGCCTGGGCAGGAGGACTGAGGCAGAGACAGGCCTGGCCGGGGTGCGGGCTCAGGTGGACTTTCCTGGACTCCAGCACGAGCAACTTCAGCCCAAAAATGTGTGTGAAGAGGGCTGTGGTGTTACACAAGGTAAATGCTGCCAGCTGGGCCAGGGGAGAGGAAACAGGAGGCGGAGAGCGAGAGAGCCAGGGGGATCGGGCCACTGAGGCTGCACCAAGGTCCAGATGGACACAGCTTTGTCTTTGTCTTTGTCTTTTTTTTTTCTGCAATAACAGGGCTCGAACTCAGGTCCTTGTGTTTGTCAGGTAGGCACGGTGCCACTGAAATATATACCCAGTTCTCTCTCCCTCTCTCTGTCTCTCTCTCTCTTTTAAGAAAGGATCTTGCTAAGTCACTAAGTTGCCCAGGCTAGGCTCAACCTTGCCATCCTCTTGCCTCAGCCTCCCAGAGAGCTGAGATCACAGATGTGATCTGATTGGTTTCTCATTACATGCCTGTCTCCTGGGTAGACATCTGTGCCAGCCAGTAAAGGACCTCACGTGTGATCTCATGGACCTCTGCTTTTGTATTGATACATATCAATTTCTCTGACTCCACAACCAGATCCACCTAGTGCCAGACCCATCACCTTAGAGTTGCCCAAGTCGCAAAAGTCGTGGCCAAGGTCGGTGATAGGAGGCAAAGTATTGTGATGGATGTCAAGAGGGCCTGGTATCTTGGCAGAGATGTCCAAAGGCCCAGGTCCAGCAGCAAAGCTCCCCAGAACCAGCCCATCCTTCCCCGCCTGGGCCTGGCCTGAGGGTAAACTAGGAGCCCAGGGTTCATGGTTGGCATCCTCCTCCTGAGCTCCAAGGCCCTGATGCCACTGACCCCCAAGTGTTAGAAGAGGGTGAGGGTGAAGGAAGCTCTCAGCTCTGCAGGGCTGAGAGTGAGGTGAGAGAGGAGTCAGGCCTGGGCAATGAGGTAAGGCTGCCGGGTGACCCGCAGGAGTGCCAGCATCCTCCACTTGTGTGCGTGTGACTTTCTGGCAGACTTCACATTGGTTGTTTTGGGCTTCATTTTGAGTTTTCCTTTGTATTTTGACCAACTACAGAGGAATAGGTTGTTCATCTGAATCTCAAAAGGTTAAGGCTGAGCAGACAGGCAGCTGCCTCCCCACTGGAGGGAACAGATAAAGGGACACAGAGAAAGAAGAAATAGTCCTGGGGTCACCCACTGCCCCCGTATCACCTTCCTTGCTCTTCCTTCTGGCTACTGGCAATCACTTTCTTCTGCTTTTCTTTTTCTGTTTTTGTTTGGTTTGGTTTGGTTTTTTTCTTGAGACAGGGTCTTCCTTTGTAGTTCAGGCTGGCCCTCAGCTCACTATGGAGCCCAGGCAAGCCTGGAACTCAGCAATCCTCCTGCCTCTGCCTCCCGAGTGCTGGGATTACCTGTGTGAGCCACCATGCCCAGCATTGTGTTACATGGTTACTGGGGATCAAACTCGGGACCTTGCATTTGTGCCAGAACCACTGAGCTAAATCTCCCCTCCTTTTCTTTCTTTCCTTCTTTCCTTCCTTCCTTCTTTCTTTCTTTCTTTCTTTCTTTCTTTCTTTCTTTCTTTCTTTCTTTCTTTCTCTCTCTCTCTCTCTCTCTCTCTCTTTCTCTCTTTCTTTCTCTCTTTCTCTTTCTTTCTTTCTTTCTTTCTTTCTTTCTTTCTTTCTTTCTTTCTTTCTTTCTTTCTTTCTTTCTTTCTTTCTTTCTTTCTTTCTTTCTTTTTCTTTTTGAGACAGGTCTTGCAATTTAACTCAGACTGGCCTTAAAATCAAAATCCTTTTGCTTCAACCTCCCCACTGCTGGGTTACAGACTATAGATTCAAACTACCACATCTGGTTTAGCAATTCTTTTTTATTCTCCTAGTACTGGGGATTGAGTCCATGGGTTTTATACTGGGCTATCTTTTACTATTTCCCAAAACTTTTTTTATTTTTGAATTTTGACCCACAGTCTCATTAAGTCCCAAATTTGCCCAGGCTGTACTCAAATTTGTGATCCTTCTGCCTCAGCCTCCCAATCTGCTAGAATTACAGGAATGTGCCACCACACCCAGCTAGAAAATACTTTTTTTTTTTTACAAAGCCTTGTGCTGCTGTACAACTCAGCAGGAGAGCATTTTTCTGATACCAGTAAGACTCTGGGTTACATTCTCAGCATGGTAAAAATAAAGAAATAAAGCCACCCCTTGTCCCCACAGGATTACCTCTCCTTCCTTTCTCTTAGGGGGTGAATTGACATTTGTACAGAGGAAGTTGAACTGAGGTGACAGGTGTCCTTGTGCACGGAGAAACCGGGACTGAAGGACAGGGCACATGGGGAGAGTGTGGGGAAGGGGAGGGTGGAAATCGGGGTGATGTGTCTGTCAGCCAGAGAACACAGAGATAGCCAGCTGCCCCCTGAGGCTGGGAGAGGAGTCCAGGTTGAACCCTGCAGTCCCTGGGGACCTAGATGTCCGGCCAGAGCTGGGAGACGGGAAGCTCCTGTTGTTCTGAGGGGTCCGGACGGCGGGCAATGCGTGCAGCTCCAGGAGGAAGATGCAGCTTCTCTGTGGCCACTGTGGGGGGGTCGGTGTGGCCGGAGAGGAGCTACAGAGGGTCCTGCAGATCCTCGGGGAGGCCCACGCACAGGCCCTGGAAGATGGGGCCCTAGCATCTCTCAGGAGGGGGGCGGAGGTGGGGACAAGCACGGGTGCAGGGCGTGTCGGGGGGCAAAGGACACATGTTCTGGACAGGTGACTGATCACAGTCATCCTGGGTGTGGGGGTCAGTCACTTGCTGAAGCAGGCAAGGCTGGGTCAGCACAAAGGACATTGCTTGTTGATGTATCATGTACCCAGGTCTACCCAGGAAGTGAGAGGGCAGCTGCTGGTAAGGGGCACTATCAGGCCCACACCCTGTTCTGGCATCTCCGGTCCTGTGGTCTAAGGATGGGTGAGGCTCTTCGTCCTTGGACAGGAGATGGCCATGAGGCACGGAGAGGGCAGAACACACAGAATCCCACAGAATGGGGACAGAGAGTCCCAATGGGAGCTGAAAAATCCCGTATTATAGAGAGGGAGACTGAGGCCAGAGATGAGGGAGGCCGGGTGAGGAGAAGTCAAGGAGGGCAAGGAAGAAGTGGGAGAAGAAGGGAGGAGAAGCAAGGACCCAGAAAGGGAGAAGGAAGAAAGGACAAAAAGAAGACACTGAGCTGCAAAGGGCTCCTTCCTGGCCGCGGCCATGGCCGTGACGCACGTTCCGCCCTCAGAGACCCCGGGCCAGGAGCCGCGCTCAGTTGTTTCCATTTCCTCCTTCAAGAGGTGCTGGCAGGGAAGGGGCTGGGCAGGGTCCCCGCTGTTCCTGGACATCTGAGCTCAGATAGGGCGAAGTCCAGGGTGCGCCTGTGATGTCTGTGACGTCTGCAAGCCTGGGCAAGAGGGCTCCCCGTGGGCACCGAGTCCCCCTCCTTCCCTCCCGAGGTGACATCTCAGAGGGTGTGAAGGCCGAGCCCCCGGGGTTCAGTTTCTGCCCTGATTTCTCCCCATCCTTCTCAAGGGACAGGCAGGGGGCAGAAGAGGCCCTTGAGGACCCACTGCCATATCCTGTGCCTGGTTCCCAAGGGTTGGAGCTCAGAACAGTTAAGCTGCAGACAGCCCTAGTAGTCTCAACTCTTGCTTTTCTGGGGGGAAGGGCTGAGGCACAGTGGGGGGTACTTGAGGCCGAGGGAGTGGCCGAGGCTGGAAATGACAGAGTGGCTAAGTGGCACACAGCTTGCTCATGGCAAGATTAGAACCTGGGCTCTTGAAGTCTCATCCTTTCTATAGTCCTGTGACATGCTCAGAGACAGGGCAAGAGTGGGTGATAGAGAAATAGCCAGGATTGTGGGGGAATCTCTGTAATCCCGACACTTTAGGAGGCTGAGGCAGGAGGATTATAGATTCAAGCCCAGCTTGGGAAATTAGTGACTTTAATAAGATCTTATGTCAAAATTTAAAGGGTTTGACAGTGGAGTTTCATGTGAAGGCCCTGAGTTCAATCCTCCCCAAAGAAAGGAGAGAGAAAAAGACTGAAAGAAATAGAGAGGGAGAAAGGGAAAAGGAAGAACAGGAAGGAAGGGAAAAAAGAGAAGGGGAAAGAAAAAAGAAATAGTGAGGTCAAGAGTCAGAAGAGGCAGAATTCTCTGAGAGGCAGGTGTCTGGCCCCGGGGCATTTGGTAGGGGGTAGAGGCAGAGGGGGTGGACAGGTGGATGGGGACAGTCACCAGGTTAAGGACCAGGTCTAAAACTGGTTGAGCATCTGTCCTTGCCCAGGGATTGTGTCTGGGTATTCTGCTTAATCCTCAGGGCAGCCAGATCACCAAGCAGGTATTAGTAACTCTCGTGTGGAGAGGAAAGAGGGGAGGGGGGTCCCAAGCCCTGCGTGGCTCCCAAAGCACGCTGGAGGGAGAAGAGGACTCCCGGAAGAGAAAGCAGTGTTTCAGGGAGGTAGGCAGGACCAGGAGAGCGTCCTGTGGGAACGGGGGTCACTCACCGTGCTCGGCAGCAGCATGGTCAGGCAGGACCTGGGGGACAAGGGCCAGAAGGCAGAGCACCGCTGTCACCGCCATCTGCATTGGAGCTCAGGGCTGAGCCTGCCTTTCACCCTTCCCACAAGCTGCAAAATGAATGGTAGCCGGGGAACCCTCAAAATAAAAAGGGTTCGGAGACCTTTGACCCTTGAGGTACAGAGGAACTGGAGATCTGGTATCACCTGAGTTAATATGGGAGCTTCCCTTCAGACTTGGGGTGTGGGGTTTGTACTAGGCCAAAGGGCAGAGGGAGAGGTTCCCTTCCATAGCCAAAGAGAATGCAGACACGCAATTACTTAGCACCCTAATATAGGGGCAGCCTGGCCCCAAGCAGTGGGGAGACTGGAAGCAAGCACCCTTGGGCGGAGAGTGGATGGGAGGGGCCAGGTGTGGTGTCTCCGGTTTGGCTCCAGGCCGTGGGAGCCCACCCCCTTTTCAAGCCCTTCTGTATCCTGTGGGTACCCCAGCAGGCCATGGGCTACAGTTCTAGCCCGAGGTGGCCAGGAGCTCTTGAGGTCTGTAAGTTCAGAGGTGGACACAGCGCTGCGTGGCCACTGGAGCGACCTTGCCCATCCTCGAGGTCAGCAGCCAAGGGCTCTCTCAGCCGTCTCCACCCTCACTCCTTGACCTTGAGGTTCACTCCCGTCCCGCGGCCCTGACTGAGGGCTTGCGAGGCGGGGGGACCCAGCCCAGTCCCATCAGGAGCAGAGAGGCACCCCCACACCCCCAGATCCAGCTGCAGCCCCCCCACCCCCTCCCCTGTCATGTGCTACAGGGGAGGGAAGGAAAGTGTTGACATCACTGTGCTCTTTAAGAGTTGCTTTTATTTGGGGGGAAAGTTCACAGTGGGTAGAAGCCACGGGGCAAACAAGGCTGCCAAGGGTTCTGACAGCCTCAGGCTCCAGGCAGGGTGAGGGCCAGGGAGCAGATAGAACCACTCGCGGGCACCCATGGCCTCTGGCCTTTCCAGCAGGATGCAGCAGGAGACCACAGGCCAATCTGTCACCTGTGTGCTGCACCTGCAGGGCCACAGGGCCAGCGCTGCTTTCTTCCCGGCCGGCCAGGGCCGTTCATGGTGGGCTTTCTGTCGCTCTCGGGTCCTCTGGTCTATTCGAGGGCTGGGAGCCTCTGTCCCTCTCACTGCTCACCGATTCTTTTTCACCACCTCTGGCCTCTGAAAGTGGAGCTGGAGAGAGGAAAAGGCAAGTGAGAGGGGCGCTCCCCAGGATCAATGGGGCTCAGGATTGGGGAGGGGTCCCAGGGCTGGAGAGGATAGCCCCAGGCAAGGTCAGGGAGCGGCAGGGCTGGAGGGCTCAGGGGAGGCTGAGGCAGGGGCAGGGCTCAGCTGAGTCACCTCTGTGGTAGGGTTGACAGTGTCCAGTGAGGGCTGGAACCGGCTGTAGGCATTCTCCAGGCCGAATTTGTCCTGTAGATTCTGGCCTGTGGGCAGAGGTATACGGTTAGAGAGAACCAGAGTAGTCTGGGAGTCACACAGGAAATTGGGGGAGGGGGGTCCAGAGAAAGGAACCAAATCCTCTCTCCATTCATCCCTTAGAAGTTCTGAAGTGTGCCCCACAACAGCCTGGAAACAGAGCAGGAAATACGGGTCCAAAACCAGAGCCCTAAGGGGCCGGGATTTAGCTCAAGTGGTACCGCATTTACCTTGGAAGCACAAGGGCCCAAGTTTGATCCCTGGTAGCACCAAGAAAAAATAGCCCTAGAAAGTGTGGACCACTACAAGGGGGTGGCAGGAAAGGGGTCACAGATAAGGAGTAGGGAGAGGTTGGGCGGGGCCCTCGCAACCTCTGAGTCAACAAGCAAGTGCCCCAGCCCTGCCCTTTGACAACAGTAACCACAGCAAGCAAAGCCCAGCTAGAGAACTGACTCCAACCCTGTCTGGGGTGCCAAACTGACTTCTTCCTGCTTCTCCCCGTGATGCTCACAGGTCCTAGGCAGTGGCCTCCTGCTCCTGGTTCTGGGCCATCTCAGAGTCCCCAGAATCCTCCCTCACTCCTCCCTGGCCTCTGGCCTCCTCACCTCCAAATGCCTCAGTAGGCTGCCCAGCCCCGAAGCCCACTCCTGAGCCTCATCCTGGCCCCCCTGTTAGCACTGCCCCGCAGAGCCAGTTGAGCAGCCCCTCAAGGACACCAGCCCTCTTGGTCAAAGCACAGCCAACCCAGCCCCTGAAGCCCAGCGGTGACCCGGCTCTGTCCATCTCAGGGCGTCCAACCTATTCTTCCAGCCCCCCTTGCCTTTAGTTCCCTCCACAGGCCCCGCTCTTTTTCACCTTGGGGCCTTTGCTTGTGTAGCGGCCTCTGCCTAGGTGCCCCTTCCCCGTCCTGACAGGGCAGTCACCTCTGACTCACTGCTCAGAAAATGACCCGTCCGAGGACTCCCTGACTCCTGACTCTATCATCCCGTGTGGTGGGGGTGGGGGTCTGGCCCCTGGCCAGGATGCTGTCCCGGGCAAGGTGGCCCATGCGGCATCAGGAAGAACTAAGGCAGGAAGCTGGGCTCACTGGAGAAAGACGTGTAAACAGAGATCCCAACAGACATGGCCAGAAGGGACTCCCGAAGAACTGAAGCCAGAGGGGCTGAACATCGGGAAACTGCATGGAAGGCCATGATGCCAGCCTATCCTACACTGGCTGCTGCCCGTGGCAAGAGGCAGAACACTCCAGACAGCAGCACCTTAGGTTCAAAAACAAGCAGGAAGGAGAAAGAGAAGGGGGCCAGCCTCTGGGAACTGGATGGGGAGAAGCTGAGAAAAGGCTGAGAATTGTTTGGGGTACATGGGCACAGACCGGGCTGCGGTAGCTGACGTGAGACAGGTTGTCACCACGGCCACAGTGAAGGGATAGATGTCTGTGACATCCGTTGGCCACAGAGCCACATGCCGCCGCCGCCACCACCAGCACCACACGCTTTGCCCACCCCTCTGTCCCGACCACAGGTACCTTCCCAGACGCCCGCGTTCTGGAAGCTGCCGGGGAGACCTTCTTTCTGCCAGTCTTGAGACACGTTGTATTCTTGGCTGCCAACAGAAACAGGGTGAGCGTGGAGGGGGAGGCGACTCAGGTGTGGCTTCCCCCAGGGGACTGTCAGAGCCACACTCCTGAGTCCTGGAGGACAGCAGAGATTGCAGGGCAAGGTCACCGTGCTCGTCCTGGAGGACAGCAGAGATTGCAGGGCGAGGTCACCGTGCTCCTAGCCTGGGCACTGGCCTGGCTTCCCTCAGCAGGCCTCAGTCTCCTTATTGTGAGACGAAGACCTTACAGGACAGTAAGGAAGCCTCTTTTCCACGGCTGGCTCCAGGCCAGTTCTGGGCAAGGAATTTCCCAGATTCATCTTTCCACACACACAGCTGGGGAAGGTGAGGACCAGGTGACTCAGGCCCAGCTTCCCCTTGTGGTGGAGCCTCTCTGTGACAGCCCAGGTGATAACAACCGCAGATAATGTCATTGGGTCATCTAATTTTAGCACTTAAATTTTTGTTTCCGTTTCTCTGCTAAACAGTGTGGCTCATAGCATTATACTGCAAGCAATCCTGGCTACGCCCTCTCTGGCTTCCTCGAGCAGTGGCCCCTGCAGTCCCTGCACACACTCTGTGCCCTCTCTGGGCCATGCCTTGGCCCCTCACGCTCACCTGTGCTTTCTCCTCCGGGATCGGCCGAGGAAGAGGACCAGGATCAGTATGGCGAGCAGCAGCACGGCCAACACGGCGCCCACCAGCCCATACACAAGGCTCTTTCTCACATTCCTCTCGCAGGTCTCTCCCCAGTACCAGTGCGAGTCTGTGTTCGGGCATCTGGAGACACACGCGAACTCAGTCTCTGGCGTCCCTCAAAACAGCCCCCCAAAGGCCAAAACCAGTGTCCAAAGCACAGGCCCCAGGGTGCCCCTGCCCCGAGGGCCGGTGCTGGGTCCCCAGGGAGCCTTGGTCCTTAAGGCAGGGATCAGGTGGAGGACTCAGGCACAGCGGCACAGGCACTGAGAATGACAGGGACTCCGTGGGATTCCCAAAGAGCTGGGCACCTCATGCCAGCCACGTGAGGTGTACCCACCCAGTCTCAAAGCCGCCAGCACCTAGATAGACTCCTTATCATGTGTTAGATTTTGCAGCTTAATTATCAGCTTGGGAAATTAAGCGTTCAGACTAGAGTCACAGCTGATAACCACACTGCAACTGAGATAAGGCGAGGGAGACTAATGAGGAAGAAACGAAGAGTAAAGAGGACAGCGAGAAATGCAACCGAGCTTCCCCAGCAAGGCCTGGCTCTGCCACTGGAGTTCCGAGCCTCTAACTGTGGCCACTCCTCACCTTCAGGACCGCGTTGGGGTAAAAGGGCCAGGTGGAGGGAAAAGGGGGTGAGAGGGGATGTAGAGGAGGGAGGAGGGGTTACCTGGCAAGCTCCGCCCACCCTCTCATCCTGGCCCCTCAGAGGAATGTGGAGGAGGGGAGGGTGGGCAGTGAACTTAGGGGGCACTCACAGGCAGTGGGGGCCACTACGCTGCAGCTGGCACTCGCCCAAGTTGCAGTTGAGGTGCTCTTTCGAGCCTGGGGTACACCTGGTCACGCAGGTCAAGCGCCCATTCAGCTCTTCCACAGAGTAGAACTGCCCGTAGCCTTCAGCAGCTTTCTGGGTACATTGCTCTGAGAGTGACGGGTGGGGAGCACTCGTCAGCCTGGCCAAAGGTCCCCGAGACCCCACATTTGCCACCCATGTCCTTCCCTCCTGTCCATGCTCAGTGTAGCTGCTCACCCTGGGGGTTGAAGTTCGTCTTCACGGTCTCATTCACAGCAGTGCCATTTTTGTGGTAGCACAGAACAGGGCCTGCCGAGGGTGGGAGGGAGATAAACCAATAGGAACACCTCCCTGCCTCCGTGGGTACCCACACTGTACCAGGCCCGTCCTATACCAGCGTTCTGTACGCTGGGCCAAGGCTGGAGGGATCTTGGTCTATCCCCATATATGCAGCCAGGCCTGTAAGCAGGCTCAGGTGGGGACACTGGGGGCGGTGACAGCCTCAGCCAGGGGCTGAGAGGACCTGGTGGGAAGAAGACAGCATTGGGGGAGGGTCGTGTGGGACCAAGACACCACGGCAAGACAGAAGGGTGGAACAACAAATGACCTCTTTACAACATGTATGTGTCACCTCTCTACCTTGTGCTTTTTTTTTTTTTTTCTTTTTGGAGACAGGGTCTCGCTTTGTAGTTCAGGCTGGCCCTGAGCTCACTATGGTGCCCAGGCAAGCCGCCGCGAACTCAGCAATCCTCCTGTCTCTGCCTCCCGAGTGCTGGGATGACAGGCGTGAGCCACCACGTCCGGCATTGTGGTATGCGGTGTTGATTGTTGGTGGGCGTGTCTCC
>PVIC010044301.1:0-15079 GCA_004025085.1 Thryonomys swinderianus
GAAGAAGTTAAACTGGCATTATTTGCTGATGATATGATACTCTATCTTGAAGATCCTAAAAACTCAACCAAGAGACTGCTATACTTAATTACCAAATTTGGTAGTGTTGCTGGATACAAGGTAAATGCTCAAAAATCAACAGCCTTTGTCTACACAAACAATAGACTCACTGAAAGAGAAATTGGGGAGGCAATCCCTTTCACAGTAGCACCCAGAAAAATGAAATATCTAGGAATCAACCTAACAAAGGAAGTGAAAGACCTCTAATCTGAAAACTATAGGACTCTGAAAACTGAGATAGAAAAGGAAACCAGAAAGATATCCCTTGTTCCTGGGTTGGGAGAACGAACATCGTCAAAATGGCTATACTCCCACAGCTACTGTATAGATTCAATGCAATTCCAATTGAAATTCCAATGGTATACTTCACAGAGCTAGAGAAAATAATACAAAAATTCATCTGGAACCACAAGAAATCCCCCCAAAATCAGAAATAAGACAGGAATGTTCAATTTCATTGCTTAGCATTCTGTTAGGAAGTTCTATCTAAGGCAGTTTCAGAAATAAAATAAGGAAATGGCCACTAAATTGGAAAGGAAAATGTAAAGTTATCTCTATCCACAGAAAATATGATCTAATTATTGGAAATATATTTAGAAATTTAAAAATTAGTTAATAACTATAACAGTTTTGAGTTACAAAGCAAACATGAAAAAATCATTTATATTCTTATACTTTCAGAAAGCATTTAAAATAAAATTGACAAGAATATCCAGTTAAAGAGCATTTAAAACAATATACTACTTAAGAGTGAACTTAACCTAAAAAGTGCAAGATTTGTACACAGAGGTAAAAATGGTCACTTCCTCAATTTCACAGAGATTTAAAAAAAAAGACAAATGCAATTTCACATATGAGTAGAAAACCTAGATTTTTGTATAATTATTTATTATTTCCAATTCATAAGTTAAGGCCTTAAGTTTGAAGGGTGGAAAGATAAAAAAAAATTTTGTCATGGGCAACCTGACTGCAGGAATGCCACAGGAAACCCAATTGTGATAGCCAGGACATGAGCTGGTGCTGGCCCTTCCTCACAATATGTTACAGGGATAGAACTGTGAATATTAGTAGCCTTTGATTTAATTAGTCATTTGTTTACCCTTTGGAGCCTGGTTCCTTTAGTTGCTTTGTAATGTTAAGTGACCCCCAGTTAGAAGATCTCTGTTAACTCCCAGCACACCTGTGTGTAGTAAATTGTAACCTCCCAATCTTCTGCTTAGCTTCCTCCACCTAATCACTAAACTACTAGTAACTATTTGTAACCCTGGAAACTGATAAAGTCCTGGGAGCAGATCTGTGGAAGCTAGGATTGTAAATCAGTATGTCACCTCCTTCCCATTTCTATATAAATGTTGAAAAATTGGAATAAGGTGAAGGGACCTGGGGAGAGTCAACTTCCTCCATCAGGGTTAAAAAGTTGAGCGATGCCTTGTTAGAGAGATTTGTAGACTCAACAATTTTTTAATTGAATTCTTTATTGGTACAATTTATATATATATATATACATACATATATATATATATATATATATATATATATATATATATATATATATATATATCTCAAAATCACATATAATATTGGGGAATTTGTACCAGTATATGACACAAGTTAATTCTCATTTTTACCCATATCCCTACCCACCCACCCCTCCTCACCCCTTTATACATGTTCTTTTATTTTCTTTCTGTATCATATTTATTTCTACCCCTCATCACATTCCCACACCAAGTTTCCTATAGAAATATTCCACTCTATAAAAGCTGTCCTACTTTCTAGAGCTCATTTGCATATACAGGTGTTCATGCCAAAGAGAAGATCTGGAATTTGTCTATCTGTGATTTATTGATTTCACTTATTAGTATATCCTCCAGGTGTCTCCATTTGTTCCTAAATGGATCGATCTTGTCACTCTTTATGGCAGAATAATACTCCATTTTATAAAAAAAAAAACACATCTTCTTTATCCACTCTACAGTTGATGGACACTTGGGTTGTTTCCAAGATTGAGTTATCACGAACTGAGCTGCTATGAACATGGGTGTACATCTGTCTTTCCAGTGTGAGTTTTTAAATTCTTTTGGGTATATTCCTAGCAGGGGCTTAGCAGGGTAAAGTGGGACCACTAGTCCTAGTTTTCTGAGAAATCTCCACACAGATCTCCACAATGGTTGCACAACTCTGCAATCCCACCAACAGTGGAGAAGGGTTCCTTTCTCCCCACAGCCATGCCAGCCTTTATTGTTGGTTGATTTTGTGATCGCAGCCATTCTTTGTGGAGTGCGATGAAATCTCAATGTTGTTTTCATTTGCATCTCTCCAATTACCAGTGATGTTGAAGATTTCTTCATGTTTCTTGGCTGCTTTGATTTCTGCCTCTGAGAAGTGTCTGTTCATTTCAGATGCGCATTTTGAATTGGGTCTTTAAACTTGGGGAGGCTGATCTGTTTGAGTTCTTTATATATTGTAGATAACAGCCCTTTGTCTGATACACAGCTAGTAAAGATTTTTTCCGATGTTGTTGGTTGTCTTCTAGCAGTGCCAGCAACTTCTTAGACTGTGCAGAACCTTTTCATTAGAATGAGATCCCATTTGTTGATTCTTTCTGGTAGTTCTTGTGCTATAGAGGTTTTATTCATAGTCTCTGCCTAAGCCAATGTCTCCAAGAGTTTTACCTAACCTGTTTTCCAGCAGGCTTAATGTTTCTGTTTTAATGTTTAAGTCTCGTATCCACTGTGAGTTTAGTTCTGTGCATGGTGAAAGAGATAGGTCTAGCTTTAGCTTTTGGCAGGCTAAAGCCCAGTTTTTCCAGCAACACTTGTTAAAGAGGCTGTCTTTCTTCCATTGGGGATGTTTGGCTTCTTTGTCAAAGATAAGGTGGCTTAGTGTATCTGGAGTTATTTCTGGGTCTTCTAATCTATTCCACTGGTCCTCGGGTCTGTTACTTTGCCAGTACCATGCAGTTTTTATCACAGTGGCTTTATAGTAGAGTTTTAAATTGGGGATTGTAATATCCCTGCCATGTCGTGGTTGCTTAGAATTGCTTTTGCTATTCTAGGTTTCTTGTGGTTCCAGATGAATTTTTGTATTATTTTCTCTAGCTCTGTGAAGCATGCCATTGGAATTTCAATTGGAAGTTCATTGAATCTATATAGTAGTTGTGGGAGTATAGCCATTTTGACGATGTTGGTTCTCCCGACCCAGGAACAAGGGATATCTTTCTTCTTAATGGTTTCCTTTTCTATCTCAGTTTTCAGTCTTATAGTTTTCAGAGTAGAGGTCTTTCACTTCCTTTGTTAGGTTGATGCCTAGATATTTCATTTTTCTGGTTGCTACTGTGAAAGGGATTGACTCCCCAATTTCTCTTTCAGTGAATCTGTTGTTTGTGTAGACAAAGGCTGTTGATTTTTGAGCATTGATCCTGTATCCAGCAACACTACCAAATTTGGTAATTAAGTCTAGCAGTCTCTTGGTTGAGTTTTTAGGATCCTCAAGATAGAGTATCATATCACCAGCAAATAATGACAGTTTAACTTCTTCCTTTCCTATCTTTATTCCCTTTATATCTTTATCCTGCCTCATTGCTATGGATAATGTTTCCAGTACTATATTGAACAAAAGTGGTGACAACGGGCATCCTTGTCTCATTCCTGACCTTAGTGTAAAAGGTTTCATTTTTTGCCCATTGAGTATGATGCTGGCTGTTGGTTTCTCATAAACAGCTTGTATTAAATTGAGATAAAGTCTCCGATTCCAATTCTCTGTAGGGTTTTGATCATAAATGGGTGTTGAATTTTGTCAAATGCTTTTTCTGCATCTATTGAGATAATCATATGGTTTTTGTCCTTGAGTCTGTTAATATAGTGTACTACATTGATTGATTTATGTATGTTGAACCAGCCTTGCATCCCTGGGATAAATCCAACTTGATCAGGGTGTATGATTTTCTTGATAAATCTCTGTATTCTGTTTGCAAGTATCTTATTGAGGATTTTTGTATCAATGTTAATTAGAGAGATTGGCCTGTATTTTTCTTTTTTGGTGGAATCTTTCCCTGCCTCTGGAATCAAGGTGATGGTTGCTTCAAGGAATGATTTGGGGAATACTGCTTCCCTTTCAATTTCATTAAAGAGATTGAGAAGTACTGGTATTAACTCTTCTTTAAAAGTTTTGTAGAATTCAGCAGTGAAGCCATCAGGAGCAGTGCTTTTCTTTGTTGGTAGGTTTTTTATTACATTTTCAAATTCCCAGATTGATATCGGGTTGTTTAACATTTTTATATCCTCTTCATTCAGCTTTGGAAGTTCATATGAGTCTAGGAATCTATCCATTTCTTCTGGATTTTCCATCTTCTTGGAGTATAGATTTTCAAAATATGTGTTTATGATCCTTTGGACTTCTTCTGGGTCTGTGCTAACTTGCCAATTTTCATTCCTTATAGCATGGATTTGAGCCTTTTCCTTCCTTTGTTTGATAAGGTTGGTTAAGGGTCTGTCGATTTTATTTATCCTTTCCAAGAACCACCTCTTTGATTCATTGATTCTTTGTATTGTTCTCTTTGTCTCCACTGTGTTAATTTCTGCTCTGATTCTTATAATTTGCTCTGTAGTATGTGCTTTGGGCTTGTTTTGCTCCTCTTTTTCTAGTTGTCTGAGGTTCATCATTAGATTGTTTATTGTAGTTTGCTCTGTTTTCTGAGTGTATGCATTCACTGCTATGAATTTCCCTCACAGACCTGCTTTCATTGTGTCCCATAGATTCCTGTATGTTGTGCTGGGGTTGTCATTTAGTTGTAAGAACTGTTTAATTTCTTCTTTAATTTCTTTTGTGGCCTATTGGTTGGTTAACAGAGTGTTGTTCAATTTCCAGGTGTTTGTGAGGATCTTGGAATTACTTCTGCTATTTAGTTCCAGTTTCAAGGCACTATGGTTTCATAGTATGCAGGGGATAACTTTTATTCCTTTGCATCTACTTAAGCTTGTTCTATGGAGTAGAATGTGATCTATTTTGGAGAATGATTTGTGAGCACCTGAGAAAAAGGAATATTCTCGCTTTGAAGGGTTAAAAATCCTCTAGGCATCTAATAAGTGTATTTGCTCCAAAATTTGATTTAGCTCAAGTATTTCCTTATTGATTCTTTGTCCAGTTGAACTGTCAATTTGTGACAATGGAGTGTTAAAATCCCCTACGACTATTGTATTCATGGATAGCTGGCTTTTCATGTCTAGTAATGTTTGTTTTATATAATTGGGTGCGTTAGAGTTCAGTGCATAAATATTTATGAGTGTTATTTCTTTTTCCTGGAGAGTTCCTTGTACGAGAATATAGAGACCTTCTTTATCTCTTTTAATCAGTTTGGGTTTGAAATCTATTTTATCTGCAAACAAGATAGCCACTCCTGCTTTGTTGCAGTTTCCTGTGGCATGGAGGATTGTTTTCCAACCTTTTATTTTTCACTCTATGGGTTTCCTTCTGAGTTAGGTGTGTTTCCTGTATGCAGCAGGTTGTAGGAACTTGCTTCTTGATCCATTCTGCTAATCTGTTTCTTTTAACTGGCTCATTGAGGCCATTGACATTAATGTTTATGACTGATATGGACATATTCAGAGCTGCCATGTTTCGGTGTTCTTTGTTCTTTTCTTCTTTGCTTTTCCCCTTTTCTATTTAGTTTCTTATTTGCCCCAATGAATTCTCTCTCCTGCATCTCATGGGTATGAAATTTTCTGTGTTTTTTTTTTTCCAAGATGTTCTTTAGTATGTTTTGGAGTGCAGGTTTCTCGTTTGTGAAGTTTTTCAGGTGTTCTTTATCGTGGAAGTATCTCATTTCCCCGTCTATTCTGAAAGATAGTTTTGCAGGATACAACAGTCTACATTGGAGGTTGTTTTCCTGCAATGCTTGAAATACTTCCCTCCATGCTCTCCTTGCACTGAGTGTTTGTGTTGAAAAGTCTACTGTGATCCTAATGGGCTTCCCTTTGTAGGTGATTTTCTTCCTTTCTCTCACTGCTTTCAGTATTTCATTCTTTTGTTGTACATCTGGAACCTTGATAATTATGTGTCTAGGTGTAGAAATTTTTATGTCACGGTGTTTTGAAGTCTGATAGGCCTCATTTGTCTGTATGTCTATATCTTTTCCTGTGAAGTTTTCTGTTGCTATCTCTGACAGTAGCTTTTTTACGTCTTTTACACTGTCTCCTGCTTCCTCAGTGACTCCAATCAGTCTCATGTTGTTTTCCTTTGAGTCATCTTGAAGCTGTTCAATTGATTTCTCATGGTCCCTGTCTCTTTTCCATAGACTATACCTTTCCTGCCCACAGGCTGCTATGCTGTCCTCTAGGTCTGAGATTCGGTTCTCTGCTTCATTCATCCTTCTGCACAACCTTTCATTCTCCTTCCTCATTCCCTGGAGCTCTGCTTGAAGCTCTTTAAAAGGTTCCATTGCTTCTGCTGACTTGGATTGTCTCATCTCGCTGATGTCTTCTTTAATGATGTCTTTCACTGAGGACAGTATCTCTGTTTTGATCTCAGAGATGAGTTCTGCTTTCCATTTTACTAGATCTGCTTTAGTTACCATATACAAGAGTCCTGGTGTTTGAGTTTCAGTTTGCCCTATTTCTCTTTTCTCTGAGTTTCCCTGTGGTGGTGATCTTTGTGTCTGTTTTTTTTTGTGTATTTTCCCATTTCTACTCTTTCTTTGTTTTTAATGCTCTTCTTTGACTGATGAGAGGACAATGTTTGTTGCAGGTCTCTTTCTATTATCTGGGGCCCTTTGGAAGCAGCACCTTCCTGGGGGGTCCTCCTTGAATCTGTAATAACCCTTGAGAGTTCTCACTCCTGACACATCATGGTAGGTATTTGAGCAGAACAATCACATCATGTTTGTTACCTTAATACAATAAATGCCAATATCAGTATTAAACACAGTAAATAAGATAAAAAGGTTTGTTAGATTCTATACTGGATACTTTGAGCTTATGAGTTACCTCTATGTTTGACTCCTCATTGCACAGCTCCGGGATACAGTGGGCCGGTTGGCGGTCTTCAGTCCGCTGGAAAAGGACGGTGCCCTGCACCTGGGTCCACACGCTGCTCCCTTCAGTCCTTTGGAAACAGACAGTGGGGCCCGCAGTCGCTGGGTCCGCGCGCCGCTGCCTTGAGTCTGCCAGAAATGCACGTGTAGACTCAACTTTTATTACTTGCCCTCTTCTAGGATAGAAGATCAGTGACCCTTCATCTGAAATAGAAGATCAGTAAGCACAGCAGCGCCTGGTATAATCAAAATTTGGGAAATTTGTAGGTACAGAGTTAACTGAGTAATTGCCTGTCCTCCTCACACTGATCTGTCACAGGAGGTTTGTTGCCTGAAAATAGATCAAAGTGAAACAGCAGAGCATTCTATCCTGGTTGCTAAGTGGTCAAACACGATGAGGATAATCCCCCAATAGTTAAAGACAAGTATAATCCCACCCCTGTTGTAACCAATCGTGTCCCTGTTCATGTGTGACCTAAAATTGTCTATAAAAAGTGTGTGCTGCAAGGGAACAGGGTCCCCAGCTTGCTATGGTGGACTTCCTCTGCATGCAGTGGGATAATAAAGTGCCTTTGTTGATTACATTCTCGTGTGCTTACTGATGGCATGGAGATTTTTGGGTGCAACAGTTTAATTGAAGGTTGAGGAGAAAAGGTATTTGCAATAGTTGGTTTAGAAAGAAGAAAATTTACCTCACAGAAAACAGAATGTTGGGGCACCTGGAAGTGCTGAGAGCCTAAACAATGATGTCATAGCAGAAATTTGTAATTAAAACTGAGTTCCATGTTTGACTTTGTTCCTCAAAGTTACTTTGTGTCCCAGCCTGCGGGACAGTCAACAGGAGCTCGTACCTGGAAACCAAGGGGAGGAATAGGAGGGCACAAAAGGATGGAGACAAGACAGGCTTCCTGAGCAAGTCTCGTTTATTGCAAGTGGGGCGGTAACATATATAGGGCAGGGAGTAAAGGTGGAATTTCACAGAGGGGAGAGACTCTGGCTGACCGCAGACTGACCTCAGGCTTTGCTCTATCCTTATCTCACTTTCTAGGTTTGCTTTCACTCAATCTTAGCATACCAGCTAGGGGGCTGTTTTACGAGTCTGCTTTTTGTCATCTTGGCTTATCAGGTAGAAGGCAGTTTTACAACTCTGCTTGCTGTCTTCCTGGCTCCTGCTGGCTCCCCACAACTTTGTACATGAGTACAGGCATAAAAATGTCATGTAACTATGTTCACCCAGGATTGCAATTTTGAAACCAAATTTAACCCTCAGTCTGTGGGCTGGAGAGACTGAGTTCATGGTGTCTTCAAAGAGAAACTTATAGTTATGGATCAATACACTGAGGAGTACAATGCAAAACTAAGGGCAGTCTCCATTCTGCATTTAATTTATACACTGTGTTATTCATTGTATATATTTGAGCCTAAATCAGGTTGGTGTGAGTTGTCAACTTATTCAAAAGACCTTGCTTAAAAAATGTAGATTATAAGGTCATATATAAATCAATGTCTACTGTTCTGAGCCAGAGAGAGTGCTTACAATTTCTTTCATCAAGGCTTCAGCATGTGTCCTGCTTTTTCTTTTTTCTTTGGCAGTTTAACATTAAGTCCAAAATTTTTATTTGACTTTAAATGTATTAAACAAAACAAGCAATAAAAAGAGGACCAAGGTTGGGAGACAAAGAGATTGAGAGAAGGCTTCAGCACTTGTTGCAGCTTTTGGAAAAACAGACTCTGGATCTGACTCTCAGGGCTCCAAGAAGAATTTGATGACTCAGCTTGTCTGCTACCACTACAAACAGCCAGGCCATCTCAAGAAGGACTGCAAGAGGAGACCCCTGGATTGTGCCTCAATTGTAAAGATGACCACTGGAGAGGAGACTGCCCTTGAGGCAAAAGCCTCAAGGTTGAGACTCCTCTTGCCAACTGGTCCAGCTAGACTAAGGGCGTCCAAGAAACTCACTGCCTTCTCCCTTTGGCCAGATTGTCATCTCCGTGGAGGAGCCCTGAGTAATTATAACCATAAAGAAAAAAAAAACAAAAACAGGGCCGGAGGGTTAGCTCAGTGGTTCCAGTGCCTGCCTTGCAAGCGCAAGGACCTGAGTTCAATCCCCGGTTACCACATATAATGCTGGGCGTGGTGGCTCACACCTGTAATCCCAGCACTCAGGAGGCAGAGACAGGAGGATTGCTGAATTTGCGGTGGCTTACCTGGGCACCACAGTGAGCTCAGGGCCAGCCTGAACTACAAAGTGAGACCCTGTCTCCAAAAAAGCAAAAAAAAAAAAAACAAAAAAAACAAAAAAAACCCCCCAAAAAAAACAAAAAACAATAAGCCTTCTGCTGGACACTGGTGCCTCTCTTTCGGTGCTTCTCTCCAATACCGACCTTCCTTCCCACTACCATACTTCAATAAAGGACACACACACACACACACACACACACACACACACACACACACACACAAAGAGGTAATTTGCTATTTCCCCAACTCCTAGGCTGTTACTGGGTTGGCTTCCTCTTCACTCATTGTTTCTTTATTGTTCATAAAAGCCCTGATCCATCCACTAATATTCCAACTACTGTTTAGGCTATGTCAGATGCTGAGACGCTGTGAATCTTCTCCTTAGCCACTCTGTGAGAGGCTATTATGGGATTGCCCTGGTAAAAACAATTACTGGTTGTATCATAGTAATCCTTTTGAACAACAGTTTCGTCCATGTGTTCTTAACTGTCTTTTTTACTTTTGTCTCCTCCAGACTCAAAGCTGTACACCTACCTACCTAACAATGTATGGAGTCTATTAAGGATAGGTTAAAAAAGGTAGACATGTGTTAGGCAGATGAGACTGGGCCTCAGAAAGAAGTAGAAAAGCCAATTTGGAGGTTAGTGCTGCCAGTGGGAAAAAGCTATCCTACCCCTGTAAGACAAACAATGATTGATATTCTAAATAGGCATTCCCAGGTGTTCTAGGGAAGGGCCAGACTCCCTAGGATAAACAATACAATTTGATATTCTAAAGTGGGAGCCAATCTCCTGGGGTAAAAAGCTAAGACTTTAACCCACCTTCCCAGAAAAAGTTTATGGTTTGTCTAGTTTGTGTGATTTCTCATTGTACCAATATTACTCAAGCTTTGTACTTGCAATGCTACTATTTGATTATAACTGTGTCCCACTCTAGACCCCCATTTCTCAGGGCTTTGCTCCATAAAAGCCCTCTGAGAAGTGAGGTCAGTGGGTTGTCCACTTTCCAGGCTCCCCCTTCTGTCTCTTTTAGGTAAAATATTTTTTTTTTCCAGCCATTTCACTCAAGCTTCAAACAAAAAGATAGAAATTAGTAGCCACCACATGTATCTGCCTGGATCTTCGCTGGCAACTGATCCAGGCATGTTATCCACTACTTCTGCTTCTAAACATTGAACCTTGTACTCTAAATAGATTTGTGACCTGTCAAAGAGTTAGTATCAACTGTTAAGCTAATGTTGTTAAGTCACAATATAAGCCCCAAGATCCCAAAACTAAAATGTGAGGGGGGAATCCATGTTTGGATTCCTAAGGTTCTATCTCTAGGGGGGAATGTTGGGACCAAAGAATCTTCATTTTATAAATCACCCCTATCTAATATTTAAAATGTGAACAAACTTTTACTTTGTAAAAACATCCTGTGTACATGTGATATATATTCTGTAAAAGCAATTTGTGACAACTTGCTAATTGTGTAAGGTTCCCTGAAAAACTTTAAGCAAACTGATAAGGTTCCTGGTCATGCTGGTTTCCAAGTAACAGTGATCTCCTGATAGCCTGAGGGGACCCCAGACCTGTTCCCACCAAGGATTTCCTTTGTTAGCCCTCCCACAAGATGACTCTGTATTTCCTGTTCCTCCTCTACAAATGACCACCTTGTAAGTATGATAAATCAAACTATTAGCCAATCACTAGAAGGTTTAGGTCCCTCTCCCATGTGTAACCTGAAATGTCCTTAAAAGGGGCTGATATCCATTCTTCTGGGTCTCCAATCCAATATTAGTACACCCACTGCATGCTGTGCTAATAAAAGTGTTCTTGTTCATTACATGCACATGCTGGTCTTCCTCAGGAGAGCTTGATCACACATGCATTACAAAATGAACGTATAGTAAAAGAAAAGTGTGAAATCAGTGGAGGTGTGGGACCAAAGAATCTTCATTTTATGTCACCCCATCTGATGTTTTACCTGTAAACAAACATTGTACTTTGTGATGTATATATATTCTGTAAAAATAACTTGTGACAACTTGCTAGTTGTGTGAGGTTTCCTAAAAACCCCCAGGCAAATCAGTAAGGCTGCTGAACTGGTTGTGCTGGTCCCCAAGTACAGCGATTCCCTGAAGAGCTTAAGGGGACATAGCTCACAAAATTAACCAGTGAGCTAATCAATAGGGCTGTTCCTACCAAGGATTTCCTTTGTTAGCCCTCCCACAAGATGACTGTAATTACTATTCCCTCTCTACCACTGACCACCTGATAAGTATGATAGATCAAACTGTTAGTCAATTACTAGAAGGTTTAGGACCCCTCCCATGTGTAACCTATAATGCTCTTAAAAGGGGCTGGTAGCCATTCTTTGGGGTCTCCAACCCAATATTGGTAGACCCACTACATGCTGTGCTAATAAAAGTGCCCTTGTTCATTTCATGTGTGTGTTTGTCTTCCTAGGGATAGCATGATCCAGGAATTACAGAGGCCAAGTTATACATCAAGGTGGAGTTGACTAACTGTTGTAGATTGAGTATTTCAGCATATGACCTAGAAGTGTAGACATTTGAGATTGGGCAGAAAATCAGTATGAATTTTTATAAATTTTTTGCACATTAAAAAGATCCATTGTTTTGACCATGAGGATAATGGGCGATTATATATATATATATATATATATATATATATATATATATATATATATATATATAATCGCCCATTATATTATAATATTATATATTATATTATATATAATATAATATATTATTATATATTATATATTATATATATTCTATTATATATAATATTATATATATATATATAAGTACATACATATATATGGAAATTTATCAAACTGATGTTTTTTTTGTCTTTTTTTGAGACAGGGTCTTACTTTGTAGTTCAGGCTGGCTCTGAGCTCACTATGTAGTCCAGGCAAGCCTCAAACTCAGCAATCCTCCTGTCTCTGCCTCCCGAATGCTGGGATTACAGGCGTGAGCCACCACACCCGGTTTAAACTGAGGTTTTAAAAATTGAAGAAAAACATTGAATAGGCATCATGATGAATATTGACATTAAGACAGGGAAGCAGCAGAGCCAGGGATTTAGCTCAGTGTTTCCAAAGCCTGCCTTGTAAACACAAGGTCCTGAGTTGGATTCCCAGTAACCATATACCACGACACCAGGGGTGGAGACTCACACCCACCAGCAATCTGTACCACATACCACAGGGCTGGGTGTGGTGACTCACTCCTGTAATCCCAGCACTTGGGAGGCAGAGGCAAGAGGATTGCTGAGTTTGAGGCTTGCCTGGGTACTGAACACAGGGCCATCCTGAACTACAAAAGCAAGACTCTATCTGGGATATAAAAAAAAAAAAAGTGCGTGGAACCAGGGGAAGGGAACATAATTAGAATCTTTGCATTAGATTATACTCTCCTATGCATGGATAGCAAATGGCAAAATAATAATTGATAATTAAGCAGAAATGAGGTTTGGGAAGCTGAGTTTGGGCCTAATCTTTGTTATTCTGGGTAGCAAAAGACCCCAGGCCCCAGCCCACCACAGGTTTTATTCAGCACCTCTAGAGTAACAGAATGTAACAAAGAGCCTGTGGGCAGGGCAGACATCTCTGGTAATCCTGGAGACATTATGCAGATGAAGATCCTGCAGGACTTGACAGACACCCACAATGGAGTGGTTCCACCTTGAAGCATCACAGCTTGTGGGGACACCAGTCTTTGTTGTTGGAGATGAAGATGGGTTGAGTCCAGAGTCCATCTGCATCAGAAAGGCCTGATCAACTTTGATTTTCCAACTATTTCTTCCAAAACTTGTTCCCAACCAGGGACAGGTTAAGTCTTCAGTGAATGAATACACATCTAAAGTTACAGGATAACAACTCACAGGTGAGCATGCCCACATATGTGGAAAGCACAACCTCTCAATTTTGAGCAATAAATTCTGAAGGACAACTAAATAAATATGGGATGAAAATATGCTGAAGGACTACCAGACACTCAAATGAGTGTGAAAGACACCATTCAGTCTTCTGGCCTCAAGGAATATAATATATAAGGAAAAAGATCATTGGGTAGTGTCTGAGAGGGAAACAATGATCTCAGAAAGCAGTCAAATTTAATTAAGGTGAAAGTTAAGAGACTTAAGATGCAGGAAAATTACCTGCTCACATACCAGGAGTTCCAGAGCCACTGCACTTACAACAGTATAAAGAGATAACAAGGTTCCATAAGTCAGATATACACATGTGTTGAGCAATTAATAATTGACCAGACATCTTGTACTTTGGCTAATGGGTGAAGTATACAAAAGGACCCAAGGCAAATATCACTGCCCAACATTGCATTCAAACCACAAACCTACAGTTCACTTAAAATTCCCCTCTCCCTTACTTAATCATCCCACTCACAATCAAGTCTTATGGCAGAGGTCAAGGGAAGTGAATTATCCCTTTTCTTGTACCTCTATTGACTTTTTGTTTGTTTGTTCATTTGAGTACTCTGGATTATTTCTCCCGTTTTTAGCAATAGCTTCAGAACTTAAACTTGTCCCAGAAGCCTCAAGTGTATACTTTAAATATATCATGTTGATCATTCTTAAATCTGATTAGATCTTTCTCTTTTAAAAAAATTATTGAATAGATTTCATGCCAGAGCTTCACTGAGATAGACCAAGCAAGTGCGCACAGGGCAGTTTGCTTTCTGGGAACCTAGACCACAAAGGAGGCCCTTACCATTACCCGTGTCCAGAGCAGCAGCCTGCCAGCCAGCCCCTATTCCACACCACAGCTGCCCTGAGTCAGACCACTCAAGACAAAGGTTGAGGGATATATCCTTTTGTCTAATGTGCTTAGCTTTATATATTGTTGTTGCTGATTTTTTTTTTTTTTCTTTTTGAGACAGGGTCTCACGTTGTAGTTCAGGCTGGCCCTGAGCTCACTATGGTGCCCAGGCAAGCCACTGTGAACTCAGCAATCCTCCTGTCTCTGCCTCCCGAGTGCTGGGATTACAGGTGTGAGCCACCACATCCGGCATTGTGGTATGCGGTATTGATTGTTGGTGGGCATGAGTCTCCACGCCCAGCATTATATGTGGTTACTGGGGATCGAACTCAGGACCTTGCGTTTGTGAGGCAGGCGCCAGAACCACTGAGCTAACACTCCGGCCCTGTTGTTGCTGATTTTGATGCTGTTGTTGCTCTTTTTATTTCTTTTCTCTGACATAACTTTTTTAAAAATTTTCCTACTTTGCTAGTACTGAACCTGTCCAACTTTCTGGGTGTCTGTCCTCTTAATTGCTTACATATTTATAGGAAAATGTAATGCCTGGATGATCATGCTCTCCTGAGGAAGACCATCACATGAATGTAATGAACAAAGGCACTTTTATTAGCACAGCATGCAGTAGGTCTACCAATATTACCTTGGAGACCCAGAAGAATGGTTACCATCCCCTTTTAAGGGTATTTCAGGTTACACGCGGGAGAGGGACCTAAACCTTCTAGTGATTCGCTAACAGTTTGATCTATCATACTTATTGGGTGGTCACTGGTAGAGGAGGGACAGGAAATACAGAGTCATCTTGTGGGAGAACTAACAAAAGAAATCTTTGGTAGGAACAGTTCTGGGGGATAGGTCAATAAGTTATGTGAGCTATGCCCCATCAGGCTACCAGGAGATCACTGTTACTTGGCAACCAGAATGACCAGGGACCTTAATAGGTTGCTTAACGACTGAAG
>PVIC010044302.1:0-15079 GCA_004025085.1 Thryonomys swinderianus
TCTCGCTTTGTAGTTCAGGCTGGCTCTGAGCTCACTATGTAGTCCAGGCAAGCCTTGAACTCAGCAATCCTCCTGTCTGCCTCCCGAGTGCTGGGATTACAGGCGTGAGCCACCACACCCGACCCTATTTAATTCTTTTCTCACCTTTTCTATTGTATAAAAGCCTGGCCAGGAAAATGAAGTAGCTATGTCAGATCATCAGTCTTAGAATATTGGACATCATTTTGAAGCAAACTATTTCACAGATCTCTTCCTTTTGAGAACAGTAAATGCTTTTATTTCTATTTTTGATTTCAGTTTTATGAGTATCCTGTATAAAGTTAGTTTCTCAATAAATGTGCTTGGTAGATTCGAAAATCATTTGATTCCAGACTTCTGTCAACTACCAGTGTATCTATGTGGATATTTTTATATAGTTGAAATCAGTGGGGGTAGTATCTTTTGTTTTTCTAATTATTTTATATGTCTGTCAATTTATATAAAACATTTTAAAAAATGATGTCTGTTTATTTTGTCCTTTTCAACTTTCCTGAGGAATTACTGATAATAAAACTTTTTTTGCACAGAACCTTGGAAATTGAGAATGTTGCCTCTCCTACATAAGGGGAGCATAACATACATTTCAGAACTCCCAGTTTGCAGACCACAGCTGTAGGTCAGGTTGCTATCACACATCTGCATATAAGTATGCTTCTTGGTTATTTTAGTTACTATTTTTCTTTGTTTTTAGTTACTGTTTTTCTACCCCATGAATTATTCTGTGTTATATGAGAATGCTCGTTCATTACTGTTATGTTGTCCTTTCTGTTTTAGACATTAATAGTTCATTGAGAAAAATTTGCACCTTTCTTGGGAATTGCTTCATCATGCGAAATCTAAAGTTACTTCGGACTCTGGAGTTCAAGGATATTCAAGCACCAGGGAAACCTCAGTGCTTCTCACTCCGAACTGAGCAGGATACAGTGCTCATTGGTTCAGAATGGGGACTGATAGAAGTAGATCCTGTCACAAGAGAAGTAAGTTATTGATGGGGTTGCTAGCCCTTGGCATGATCCTTGACTTGTTTTCTTCAAAATAATTCTTCTCCTATGCAGTCTTCCTTTATGTTTTAATTAATCTGTATTTTCTAAACACTCTCTTTGCTTTATACATGGCTTGTTAAATAAGCTTGACCGGTAACCTGCCTTCAGCTCTATTGTTATGCTAAGTTGACACAGCTCTGAATATATGTGTATAAATATGTTTTATTTTATTGTTTTGAGATAGGATTTTGCTATATACTTCAGGTTGGCCTTGAACTCACTGTGTAGCCAGGCTGGTGTTGAACTCAGGGCGATCATCCTTTCTTGGCCTCTCAGTGCTGGGATTACAGGTGTATGCCATCAGGCCCAGCTGTGACCTTATGTTGGCGATCTATCTTTTACACTTTTTACAATGTAGGACTATTTATAACAGTGATTCTCAACTAGGAATGCACAGGAAAATTACCTGTGGAGCTCTTACATTTTTATTTTATTTTCTGTGGTGCTGGGTTTTGAACTCAAGGCATTGTGCACGTGACGTATGCATCCTACCACTGAGCGATGCCCCCAACCCTGAGGAGCTTTTTAAAAGTATGTTTGGGCCCCTAACCCATGCTAGCTAAATAGCCAATCTTTTGTCATGATCTGAACATATGTGTTTCCCAAAGTTCTGAATTGATTTTGATATATTCCCTTGATTTTATTTTGCTATCAATTATTTTATATAATTAAATTTTGCTGTCTTTTCCATGTATTACAGAAATCTTTGAAAATGATACTTTTGAGGCTGGATATGTAACTCAGTGGTAGAATATGCTAGAGTCCCTGAGTTTGATCCCCAGAACCATGAAATAAAACCAGTCATTAGCTTTATGAGTTACTGGCCTTTGCTTTTTTTTTTTTTTTTGAGACAGGGTCTCGCTTTGTAGTTCAGGCTAGCTCTGAGCTCACTATGTAGCCCAGGCAAGCCTCAAACTCAGCAATCCTCCTGTCTCTGCCTCCCGAGTGCTGGGATTACAGGTGTGAGCCACCACGCCCGGCACTTTTTTTTTTTTAATTATAGTACCAGGAATTGAACTCAGGACTTTGCCCTTGCTAGGCAGGCATGGAACCATTGAGTTGTATCCCAGCTCCTCTACTTCTTATAAATTTTGTTTGTTTTGTATTTGGCAAAAGAGCACATTATTTGTTTTTGTTTTGTTTTGTCTTTCTTTTTTTTTCTTTGCGACAGGGTCTTGCTATGTAGCTCAGCCTGGCCTTGAACCCACTACATAGCCCAGGCCTTGAATTTATTGAGATCCTCCTGCCTCAGCCTCCCAAGGGCTGAGAGTACGGGCATGTATCACCATGCCTGACCCTTGTTTTTGCAAAAGATATGAGATACATGTTTTTCTAATGAAGTTTGGGGGACCCAAGATGGTATAGAAAGTAATGACAGGAATTAGATGAAGTAACTGATCACTAATGAACTACAATGCTGGTGAGATGTGTAAGAAATTAGAAAGAGTTCTGATGAGCTATTTGGTTGAAACCCACTACAATGGGCTGTAGGACTTTTGTCCTAAAGTCATGGAAGATAGAAGAGCTGAAAAGTCACATGAACAAGCATGTAAGTCACTGAAGAGGTAGGACTATGACATGGCCCTCAGACACTGCACAGAGGCTCCTTTCTCTTGGCTAATAATCCATGGCCTACTTCATAGGATAATCTCCACTGGAGATCACCTCAAAAATCAAGAGTCTTCTTTTCAGAATTGCCCCAGTTTTACAACTGAAAAACTGTGGGCAAGCTGATGAAGATTATAAGTATGTGGTGGGAGAAGAGCCTTTTAGGTCATGCTTTGCTGCATGCAGTTGAAAAGTTCCAGCCTGTATTTACTATCCTTGCCAGGTCTCACAGGAATCCATGACTAGAGTGGGAACAAGATTTGGCAAGACTAAAATCACATTGCACACAAACAGAGAGTGTAACTAGTAATGTCCTCTCTGGAGGCTAGCTATCATGTGGAAGACTTGGATGAGGGGTCTTGTAAAGTGATTGGCATTTCCTCCCACCACCTAGGGAAATCAAGGCAGTGAGGAATGTACTTTGCATAAGATTTTTAGAGCAAGAAATCTGTACGTATGGTACCCAGTGTACTTCAGCACATTCCCAGGAAGAACTAGCAGAACGGCAGAAAAGATATTCTTTGCAGTTGGTAAAACTGAAATAGCAACCTGAAAATAAACAGCTCTCAGGCAGTTACATGGAAACTAACTAGCTAGCTTGCTTGCTTTCTTTGTTTCTGTCTTTCTTTCTTCCTCTCTTCCTCTTTCTTTCTTTCTTCCTCTCTTTCTCTCTCTCTCTCCTTTCTGTCTTTTGACAGAGTCACTTTATAATTTAGGCTGGGCTGGAGCTCACTGTGTAGCCCAGACAAGCCTCGAACTCAGCAATCCTCCTACCTCTGCCTCCTGAGTGCTGGGATTATAGGCGTGAGCCACCACACCCGGCCCTATGGTGTGTGGTATTGATTGCTGGTGGGCAGAGTCACCATGCCCAGTATTGTTGTTATGTGGTTACTACATCTAACCAGGCACCTTGAGCTTGCCAGGCAGCCTTGAGAACCACTGAGCTAAATCTCATGGAAACGTCTATAGAAAAGTGGATGACATTGTTATTTTCCAAGAAAGTATATAGTGAATGTATAGAAGGAGTAAAGATAGAGTTTAATCCTGCCTTATCTGTTACTGTTAACACCAAAAAAAAATCTCACTGGACGTGGACTTTTGCTCTCCCTTGTAAGCCTGCAAGAGAATGCTGTATTGTGTAGCATTGCTTTGCAGTGCGCATTTTCCTCATTTTGATGTCACTGCAATATCTGCTGGAGGTAGTATTACCTAGAAATCACGAGATGTCCCAGGAAAATGTCCAGAATGGATAGGAGGAAAGGTGGCCCAAAGTAGATTAGATCATTATGTGTATAAAGTTGGGATAGGATTTAAACACAGAAATATTTAGAACTTTTTACCAAAGCATAACTTTAACTTTCAATTTTGGATTGGAACTAATACTCATGTGAAGAGTAATGATTGATGCAGCTTCTACAGAAGATCTTCAATACCTGATGGATATAAAACACAGATAAGCGCTGGGATTCTTCTAAGATTAGTATAGATTTTGAACCTGATGAACCAACTGATGTGGAGAAGAGCCTTCTCATCAGATAGCAAATTCCTCTTTCTGCTGACCAGCTGTTTACCCAGTCTGTTTTAGACAAATCATTGACCAAGGCCAACTGTCAGTCAAGGCTGCATGACCTCTTTTACACTGAGGAGATAGTGCTATAAAGAACTCAGCAAATTCAACTTAAAAGTGCAGTTGCACATTCCAGCAAGCTTTATACTCAGTGGAGTTTCTTGAGGTGCAAAGGTCCCCAGAATAGATAATTTTTTGGTCATTTTAAGCTTACTAAGACACTTTCTGAAGATATTTTGGCTGAAAGAATAGTGATGACTGTTTATTACCAGTTCCTAAAGAGAACTTAGTACAGACCCGAGGAACCAAAGAGAGAGTTTATGAAGGTACTATTGAAGAAAAAAACCAAAAGAATATATGTGTGTGTGTGTATATATATATATGTATATATGTGTGTTTTTTTTTTTTGAGACAGAATCTTGCTTTGTAGTTCAGGCTGGCCCTGAGCTCACTATGTAGCCCAGGCAAGCCTTGAATTCAGCAATCCTCCTGCCTCTGCCTCCCAAGTGCTGGGATTATAGGTGTGACCCACCATGCCTGGCTCCAAGAATATATATTTTTGTGGAAATTCAGGGAGTGCTGTGAAAAATTTGATCTTCGGCCTGACTGTAATACATAGCTTGAACTTCAATTTCAATTAAATTGATTATCCCTCTGTGAAATGTATTATACACTAGACAGGATCAAGGACAATGGTTTATTGCTTCAATATGACTCCCATTATACCTTGGAGTCCTAACATACAGTGGGATGAATAGTCGGATCCTTGACTAAATGCAAAACAGAAAGAAGCTGTTTTGTTCCTTACTAGTTTACTGTCCATCCAGCTGCCATCTGTCCTTATTATTGGACCCTATGGGACACACAAAATATTTACACTAGCTCAAGCCATCAAGGATATACTGTAGCAGCAGGAGATTAGGATTCTAATTTGTACCCATTCTAATAGTGCTATTGATCTCTATATAAAAGATTATTTACATCCATAGGTAGAAGCAGGCAGTCCCCAGGCAAGACCTCTCAGAGCGTATTTCCAAAATTGTTTGGTGAAGACTGTCCACCCAGTTGTCTGTACTGTTTGACCTGAGGTGCACATTCCACCTTTCAGATGTCATAGAAAGAGATTTTTTTTTTTTTTGAGATAGGGTCTCACTTTGTAGTTCAGGCTGGCCCAGAGCTTACTGTGTAGCTCAGGCAAGCCTCGAACTCAGCAATCCTCCTGCCTCTGCCTCTGGAGTGCTGGGATTACAGGATTGAGCCACCCAGCCTGGCATATGTGTTATGTGGTACTGATTGCCGGTGGTTGTGAGTTACCACTCCCGCTATTGTTGTATGTAGTTACCAGGGATTGAACCAGGAACCTTGCACTTGGTAGGCAGGTGCTGGAACCGCTGAGCTAAATCTCCGGCCCCACAGAGATATTCCTTTTTTTTTTTGCTTTTTGAGACAGGGTCTTACTTTGTAGTTCAGGCTGGCCCTGAGCTCACTATAGAGCCCAGGCAAGCCGCCGTGAACTCAGCAATCCTCCTGTCTCTGCCTCCCGAGTGCTGGGATTACAGGCGTGAGCCACCACGTCCGGCATTGTGGTATGCGGCGTTGATTGTTGGTGGGCGTGTCTCCACGCCCAGCATTATATGTGGATCGAACTCAGGACCTTGAGCTTGCGAGAGGCAGGCGCCGGAACCACTGAGCTAACCCTGCGGCCCCACAGAGATTTTCTTAAACCTTGAATGGTGGTAGTTACTTTGAATACTTCTTGGTACCTCTGTCAGTTGGATCTTGAGCCTGGTTTTTATGTATGGTGTATTAGTTGAAGCTGCCCAGGCCATGCATTGTGAAACAGTTATGCCTCTTGCATTAGCAACTGAACACACTGTATTTTGACAGGTGATTGCATGCTGCTCAGTCCTTTTGTTTGCAGTGAATTTGTCAGAGAGAGAAACCTTCATGTTTTATTATTTGCATATGATAGACATTATAAACATTATCCTGTCAAATGTCCACGTAGGATCATTCTGTGTGAGAACTACCCTTTCTGTGAAGCTGTCATCAGTTATACCTCTGAGCTTTTCTATGAGGGCAAACTGATGGCTAGTGGAAAGCAGTCAAATGAAAGTTTGGTTTTTAATCCAGAGAAAAACATTGGAAAGCTTTTATGTTTGAAAGGGTGTATTAGAAAGTATGTTTTTTTGGGAAATATGATTATTCTTACTGTAACTAGGTTAACTTGCTTATATGTTTGATTAAAGGTGAAAAATGAAATTTCTTTGGTGGCAGAAAGCTTTCTTCCAGAGGATGGAAGTGGCTGCATTGTTGGTATTCAAGACTTGCTAGATCAGGAGTCTGTGTGTGTGGCCACAGCCTCTGGAGATGTTATACTCTGCAATCTCAGTACACACCAGGTAAGTAAAGAGTCTGGTGAGGAGAAAACCTTTTACATTCTCAGCCACGCTACTTGTTTTGTGTTGAGGTTTTCAAATCTATAGGTATAACATTTAAACTTTATAAATTATAATCTCTTATAAATTTCTTTTTTTTTTTTTTTTTGAGACAGGGTCTCACTTTGCAGTTCAGGCTGGCCCTGAGCTCACTATGTAGCCCAGGCAAGCCTCGAACTCAGCAATCCTCCTGTCTCTGCCTCCCGAGTGCTGGGATTATAGGCGTGAGCCACCACGCCCAGCTATAAATTTTTTTATAAAAAATTTTTGGCAATGCTATAAGTAGATTTCAGGATTTTTTTAAAACCTGTTTTGTCTATAGCACCTATTAATCAGACCATATGGGATGTTCCAAATTAGAATTAAAAGAATAATTAAAAGCTGTCCTTATGTAGTATACAGGTAATAATTTTTATTTCTGGGTTGTAATCTTTCTCAATTTAAAAAGCCTTTGAAATGTTCATATGATTTATGTTTTCTATTTGGAATGTTGATTAGCTGTTTAGATTCCCTAGACTATTAAAGCATAAAAGTAAGGCACTATCTCTTCATATTTTAAGATAGCAGATGAGGCTTGAACTGTTATACTCTAAATATGGCACCTTCACTTTTAATCACTATTCTATTGAATGCATTAATAAATCTCATTCATTGGTGAGAAGTGTCAAAAATTTTCATGTATAACTTTTTTTTTTTTTTTTTGCTTTTTGGAGACAGGGTCTCGCTTTGTAGTTCAGGCTGGCCCTGAGCTCACTATGGTGCCCAGGCAAGCCGCCGTGAACTCAGCAATCCTCCTGTCTCTGCTTCCCGAGTGCTGGGATTACAGGCGTGAGCCACCACGCCCAGCATTATATGTGGTAACCGGGGATCGAACTCAGGTCCTTACGCTTGTGAGGCAGGTGCCGGAACCACTGAGCTAACCCTCCGGCCCCATGTATAACTTTTTAATACATAAGAGATAGTTACTTTGAAAACATTTGTAGAAGTTTTTCTCCGAGTTACTGAACTCCTCCAGCTCATTCATCTCCACTTAATGGTGTGATCCTTTCCTTTTGTAGTTTTTCAGTTGTCTGCAAGATAGGGTTCACATTCCTTTCTGCTGTTTAAGACCTGTTCTCCAGATTCCCTTTCAGCTTTGCTCCTCCTTGACTCCTATGTACATGTATACCTTAGGATGGCCCCTAATTAGCATGAGGCCAGTTTTATGCTGTTGTGCCTCAGCACTATTTTTGTCGAGATCTTTCTGTTTCCTGGCTCCGTTGTCACAGAAAAACTTTCTTGGATTATCTGAGCTACTTGTTATTCCCTGCTGAGACTTCCTGTACTTCCCGAAGACTTCAGTTCCAGCCCTAGTCCTTGTGGCTTTATCTCCCTCATAAAACAGTGCTGGGATGAATGGGGTATCTGCTCTCATTAAATATACCTGATGTCCTACTTTCTTGATCCCTGTTACTAAAGATGTGTTTGTTGGATAAATTCCCCTCCGCATGCTTGTTATTGATTGTTTTGTTTGAGGGCATACTAAATCTTTACTGAGATACTGTCCTGAATTTCCCTCTTGAATTTTCTTGGTGATAGCTGGAGTGTGTTGGGAGTGTGGCCAGTGGCATCTCTGTCATGAGTTGGAGTCCCGACCAAGAGTTGGTGCTCCTTGCCACAGGTAAGCTTGTCACTGGTGTCTGTCTGGCTTTTATAAAACTTTACTCTTACTGTCTTATGTGGTGCTCAAGCTTTAAACAATTTTCTTGAACAGTGATACTAACATTTTAATGTAGAATAGATTTTTTCTAATTTAAGTTTTACCTCTATACAGAGTTGTTCAGTGTAGCTTTTCCAGTTTTGGGGAAGAGAAAACAAGTCATAGAATTTAAGGAGGCTACTAAGTGAACAATCTAGTTTTAAAATGTGACTGTATTTATCTTAATCTGCTCTTAGACCAAGAATTACTATGTAAACAAGTAATACCAACTTCTTATATTCCTTTTTATTTTTAATTTCAGAGTATTTTCATTCCAGATGATTTCAGTACACCAGCACCACTGCAGAGGTGCAAATTTGATATTGACTTTTCCTGTTTTGTTTCATTTTGGTTTTCAGTTTTTTGAGATAGGCTCTCACTGTGTAGTTCAGGTGGGCCTTGAACTCACTGTAGAGCCCAGGGTTCCCTCAAACTCTCATACTGTCAGACTTGGTCGGTATTCCAGCCTCATCCTCCTGAGTGCTAGGATTACAGGTGTGTGCCACTGCACCTGGCAAAAGTGCATATTTGAAAAGATGTCTTAGAAATGAGGATAGTTGGTTTAGTGGAAAGTATGTAGACTTGGATGTTCAGCTTTTCATGAGTTAATAGTTGAGAATAAGCACCAGATGACTTACCTACTCAAAGCTTTGCTTTTTAAAGTCAAAACATTTTGTTTGTATTTTATGAGCCCTTTTCTCCCTGTGGTTCTGAAGCTTGTAGTGCTGTAGATGCTTATGGAAAGGCAGATGTGTTATAGTATTACTTATTTTCACAGTCATTCTTATTTGTGCCTAAGGTCAGCAGACCCTGATTATGATGACAAGAGACTTTGAACCAATCATGGAGCAGCCAATCCACCAGGATGATTTTGGTGAAGGTAAACATAACTTTGAAACATTTTGTGACCTGAAGTACCTCCTCAGTTTTGGTCATCAGAAGTCCAAAGAACTGTGAAATTCAAATCCCCATTTATTGCTTTTTATTTATCATCATTCTTGAAGTCCTTTCCACCTCTTAAAAGCCCTATCTCTGACTTTTGTCCAGATCAGAGGGTTAACTTTGTCAGTAACCTGGGGAATAAAAACCTGTGCTCATAGCCATCTAGATAGTTTTTTGCCCAAATGTGGGAAAGTTGGATTATAATGCTAGAATAAGAACATTTCTAAACCCATTAGTGAGTTTAGTTCTACAGAAAACTAAAAAATGGTTAAGTAGTTGGCTTTTCTGTTAAGGAGTGCCAAAAATACTGTAATGACAGGATGTGCAGGTACTAGGATCACATAAGGGAAGGGAAGGAGTAACTGGAGAGAGGAGATCCCGGAGGAGGCTGACTTGAGCTGAATCTCAATCCAACCTCTTAAGTGAGGGTTGCTCATTTACTATGGGAATTCTTCATATTTCATTGTTCTTATAGGGTAAGCATGAAATTGTTGACTTTTGTCATTAAGGGAAACTAGAATGTTTAATATGACATAAATCCTTCTCCAAAATAAGTGTCTTACTACAGGTTTTTCAAATATTGACTGCTGGGTAATTTATTGAGGGATCTTAAAGGGCCCAAAAATTGTCAGTTACCAGCTTCATAAAGAATAACAATGAAACTGCTTTTATTTCATTTCTTTTAGCTTATTGATTGTCTTGAATGTTCTTGATAAATTATTCCTTAGGCAAATTTGTCACTGTTGGATGGGGCAAGAAGGAGACACAGTTCCATGGATCAGAAGGCAGGCAAGCAGCCTTTCAGATACAAACGGTAAGGTTAGTTTGGTGGGTAGAAAGCCTTTACTGGAACAAATAGAAGTCCTTGCATCCACCAGAAATGCCTATGTGGCCTATTAAAAAGACTAATATGGGTAGAACTCTTTGCTTTAGCTGTTTAGAGTCATCAGGGAATGGGTTATCTTATAAGATCCTTTTCTAAGTGTCAAGAATAATTATAACCAATATTCATCGCCCAGTTTACAAAATGAAACATCACAACTAGAAATGAAACACCCCAGGTACTGCTTCCTGATGCTCTTCCTTATCTTCTCCAGAGAGAGACTTATGAAGCTTATACAATAATGGTACCAAACTATCAAATTTAAGTGAACAGAGCATTCATTTCTTATATAATTGCCTGATAAGTTCCTTAGCTCAATATATTTAATATCTAGATCTGTAGTTCTTTCAGTGCCAAATAAAGATTGATACTCTTTTTTTTCTTGGTGATCTTTGTCTATAAGAGTTCTTCTAGATACAGTTCCTCAGGGTTCTCTATAAAACTGGTTTTCTGGGTAGGTTCAGCTTCATAGAAAAGAAATATATTTAATGGCTAAGACTTGTATAGTTCTGGGCACTACGATTTCCCAAGTAATGTTAGCATTTCTTCCTCTCTTTAGCATGAATCTGCTTTGCCCTGGGATGACCATAGACCACAAGTTACCTGGCGTGGTGATGGACAGTTTTTTGCTGTGAGTGGTGTTTGTCCAGAAACAGGTATGCAAATAAATTGCAATTACATTTTTTTTTTTTTTTTTTTTTTGCGGTACTGGAGATTGAACTCGGGCCCTTGTGTGTCCAAGGTTGGTGCGGTACCATTTAAGTTAAATCCCAGCCACAATTTCTTTTTTTAGTTTTTGCAATTACAATTTTTTCTTTAGCTTCTTTAAGGTTCTGGAAAATTTTCTGAGGGTGGTTGGTTTTCTTTTTTTTTGATCCTTTTTGCTCTGAGTGGAATATAAATACCACAGTGGAAATAAAGATGTTCTACTTTAGATGATAGATGAATTTATTATTAAGAATTAGTTTTGCCGGGTGTGTTGGCTCACGCCTGTAATCCCAGCACTTGGGAGGCAGAGACAGTAGGATTGCTGAGTTCGAGGCTTGCCTGGGGTACATAGTGAGCTCAGAGCCAGCCCGAACAACAAAGCGAGACCCTGTCTCAAAAAAAAAAGTGGTCCTTTGGTCCATCCTCCCACTTGATGAATACAAATTTTTAACAAGATTAATCTGACTCACTGTAAATTCATGATAATTTTATGTATAAGGAAAGTGATTGAAAAACTGTAACTTTACAATATATATCATGTTTTAAGTGCTTTTGACTCACCTCCTGCACAGGGGCTCGAAAAGTCAGAGTATGGACCCGGGAATTTGCTTTGCATTCGACCAGTGAGCCTGTGGCAGGACTGGGACCAGCCCTGGCCTGGAAGTAAGTGGGAGAGGAAACCTTAGGACTTCTCCTTTGGGGACTGTTTGGGAACAAGGAGTGGTGGAATATAGATGTTTATGTAGCATAGGATATTTACTTTGCTTCATTTCACTGTCTCCTTCTCTTCTCTCTTTTTCTTTCCTTCTCTGGAGTATGACTTCAATTTGAATTATAGTATCTGGGGTTCTTTGCAAATCTTATTACTCTTAAAATCTCATACATTTTGCATTCCTAGTTCGTGAAAAGCTAGGCATATAGGCAGGAGCACTATGAAGCCATTGTGGAAAACGGAAAAAGGGTTTATGAGGTAAGTCCTATTCTACATGGCTCTGTGGGACAAAAGGAACTTAAATGCAAGCTAAGAAAAGAGTTTTCTTCCTCTGTACAAATTCATACTGCAGGATATCTGCTTGCTGAGGAACTTACAGGATTTGAACTCCGTTCTTCCATTCAACTCTTTGGCCTAACTCCTGGGCATATCACAACTTTACTGTCAGGTGTGGCTGTAAAGATAAATACTTCCTGTCTTAGCATCTGTTATATGCAAAACTACTAGATTTTTGGGTTTCAGACATTTTATTTTCCACCAATATTTGAGTGGCATCAGGTGATAGAGGAAGAGGAGAATAGCATTAAAATTCTAGACACAGCCAGACATGGTGGTGCATGTCTGTAATCCCAGTACTTGGGAGGCTGAGACAGGAGGGTTACTATGAGTTTGAGGCCAGCCTGGGCTACATAGTGAGTTCAAGGCCAGCCTGAACTTCATGGAGAGACTGTCTCTACAAACAAGCAGATAAATAAATCTAGATAAAAATGAATAAACCATGGGCCAGAGATTTAGCTCAGTGGTTCAGGTGCCTGCCTCGCAAGTGCAAGGTCCTGAGTTTGATCCCAGCAACCACATAGAATGCTGGGCATGGTGACTCACGCCCACCAGCCATCAATACCACATACCACAGTGCCAGGCGTGGTGGCTCACGTCTGTAATCCCAACACTCGGGAGGCAGAGACAGGAGGATTGCTGAGTTCGCAGCGACTTGCCTGGGCTACATAGTGAGCTCAGGGCCAGCCTGAACTACAAAGCGAAACCCTGTCTCAAAAAAAAAAAAAAAAAAAAAATGAATAAACCAGAGGAATTGAAATGTTTTCCATGGATAGAAAAGTCTTAAAAAGTACCTGCCTGAATGTGGAATTTTTGCTGAAGCTATACAATAATTGAAGGAAAAGTCAATCATAATTTTTAGGATGTTATACTTGGGATTGTTTTGAAAATTGACTGGTTTTAAAACATGTCATCTAAGAGCAGTTTAAGCCTGTCAGGCTTTGTGGACAAGTAGAGCCTTTGCACACACTAGGAAAAAGTGCTCTTTCTTCTGAGCAGGTGCAGCCCCACCCTGGGCAAATTGCTTGCCAAGAGAGAAGGGATACATGGCATTTGAAACTTCTTGGATGAAGATTTTTCTTTATTAATTTATTGTTGCTGGGAAAAAATAGCTTTTTAAGATTCATTTTGTTTCTAAGCCAATTAGATGAGCTTTTGGATGTTTTAACACCCTGAGTTTGCTTTCAGACCCTCAGGCAGTTTGATTGCATCTACACAAGATAAACCCAATCAACAGGATGTTGTGTTTTTTGAGAAAAATGGACTTCTTCATGGTCATTTTATGCTTCCCTTCTTCAAAGACGAGGTTAAGGTAGGAGTCTGAGTTGTTTGTCATCGAATGTAGAAGACTATCCTCAGCTGTAGAGGTTTATATTTGATATGGGTATGTAAATTCAGGCACCAGAGTAGATAGCAATAAAATGGTGGCTTTTGTAACTGTCTTTTTTTCTTAAATGAAACAAAAATTGGTTTTTGCAGATTTTCTAGAAAAGAGGTAGCATCTCTTCACCATTGTAGGTAAAATACAGAAAAGAAATGCTAATTTTTGTTGTTTGACAATGTTTTTAGGATCAAGATGTTTTTCATTTAGAACATTTAAACCTGAAGCAGTTTATATACCATTGAAATCTTGCTGGAGTGGAAACGTCAAATGATAATCTTTAATTATGTGAAACTTAAGAGTTGATCGTTTTCTTTTCAAAGCCATGTTTACATTATTACACCATATCTTAGTGCCATGTAATATCCAGTTCATCCTCAAATTCCATGACAACAATGCTACCCTGCATTTGGTTAAGTTTCTTAGGTGTCTTTTAATCCTTTATATTTTAAAATCCTTTATATATATATATATTGATTAATTGCAAAGGTTTAACAACTCTGTTAATAGGTAAATATAGTTAGGATCAGCTCAAGTAGTCTGGGATTATTTGGTTTGTGAGAGCAGGAAACTCATCTGTTTTAAAGATTTCATAAATAATTGCATAGCTAAAGAAGGTATGGCTAGACTTTTTTTCCTAAATGACTTCTTTTTTCCCCTTAGGTAAATGACTTGCTCTGGAATGCAGATTCTTCTGTGCTTGCTGTTTGGCTAGAAGACCTTCCAAGGGAAGAAAATTCTGCTTTGAAAACCTATGGTACGTCAACCATAGTATCTTAGCTTATGCTTCATAAGATGCAGTTGAAAACAGAAGTGGAATTTCCTTATCCCTTCTATTTAGACCCTTAATGGATTCAGAGAAGCTGAAGTGGGTAGATGCAGATGGTAGAGTGGTTAGGTTTGATCGTTTATAGATTCAACCGTGTATCATTGAGGATTTTGCAGAGAAAGAACTAGTAGGATACTTGTGGGAACTGGGCAGAGAGATAGTGATGTGCTTGTAGCAGATGGCAAGTTTGAAATTCATCTAGACATAATCTGTAACATCAGTAATAATCACCTTTTTTTTCCCCTTTTTTTGAGATCAGGCAAGCTGCCAGGCTGGAAACTCAGGCAGGGTTTTTGTTATAGTCTTAAAGCGGAATTCCTTCTTTTAAGGTCAACTGATTATAAATGTTAGATCTACAAAGCACCTTCATGGCAACATTCTATACTAGCATTTGAGCAAGGTACCAGAGCTGAGCCAAGCTGACAAATTAGCCAGTGTAAGTCATTAGTGCTTTCTCTGATGGTATTGTACAAATCCTCAGTATGCTACCCAATGGAGTACTGTGGACGTGAAGTGATATAGATTGGGCTAAGAATCTTTGTTAAAGCTTTTTAAATGTATAAATGTTTTACACACTAAATAATTTATAAAAAGATTAGAAAATAAAAAGAGGGCCAGTGATTTAGCTCAGTGGTTCCAGCGCCTGCCTCGCAAGCGCAAGGTCCTGGGTTCGATCCTTGGTAACCACATACACTGCTGGGCGTGGAGACTCACGCCCACCAGCCATCAATACCACAAACCACAGTGCTGGGTGTGGTGGCTCACACCTGTCATCCCAGCACTCGGGAGGCAGAGGCAGGAGGATTGCTGAGTTCGAGGCTTGCCTGGGCTACATAGTGAGCTCAGGGCCAGCCT
>PVIC010044303.1:0-15050 GCA_004025085.1 Thryonomys swinderianus
ATCATATTTATTCTTTCCCCTCATTACATTCCCACACCAAATTTCCTATGGAAATTTCCCACTCTATAAAAGCTGTCATACTTTCTAGAGCTCATTTGCATCTACAGGTGTTCATGTCAAAGAGAAGATCTGGAATTTGCCTATCTGTGATCTATTGATTTCACTTATTAGTATATCCTCCAGGTGTCTCCATTTGCACATAAATGAATCGATCTTGTCATTCTTTATGGCAGAATAATACTCCATTTTATAAAAAACCCACATCTTCTATATCCACTCTCCAGTTGATGGACATTTGGGTTGTTTCCAAGATTGAGCTATCACGAACTGAGCTGCTATGAACAAGGGTGTACATCTGTCATTCCAATGTGATTTTTTAAAATTCTTTTGGGTATATTCCTTGCAGGGGGATAGCAGGGTCAAATGGGACCCCTAGTCCTAGTTTTCTGAGAAATCTCCACACAGATCTCCACAATGGTTGCACAAGTCTGCAATCCCACCAACAGTGGAGAAGGGTTCCTTTCTCCCCACAGCCTCGCCAGCATTTATTGTTGGTTGATTTTGTGATCGTGGCCATTCTTTGTGGAGTGAGATGAAATCTCAATGTTGTTTTCATTTGCATCTCTCAAATGACCAGTGATGTGGAACATTTCTTCATATGCTTCTTGGCTGCTTTGACTTCTGCCTCTGGGAAGTGTCTGTTCATTTCAGATGCCCATTTTTGAACTGGGTCTTTAAACTTGGGGAGGCTGATCTGTTTGAGTTCTTTATATATTGTAGATAATAGCCCTTTGTCTGATAAATAGCTAGTAAAGATTTTTTCCCATGTTGTTGGTTGGAAGACAATTTAATCTTTTAAGGACTTGCTTTTAAGATATTTCAGGAGTTACTGCAGTGTGATCAAAATAGGGCTAATTATTGCCCATTATTGAGATACAACCTTACATATCCTTTAACCCAATGCAACAAGATTCTTGAGATTTTTCTAGCATGGTTGCTAAAAGGAACCGACACCATTCCTACTCCTGCTTGAGTATCAATCACTCGAAGACCTCTAATGGTTCAGGTTCTTCTTCCCATGGCCTAGGGAGTTTCCTCACGTGCATGTCCGAAACTTTAATGAGTTGAAAACTTTCTTCTCTAAATTTCTGTTCTGTCAACTCTGTCCAACACGATCTGCCTACACTTATGCTTTGTTTCCTTAACAAATCCTTTGGGCTCTGAGTGATTTCTCTGCCTCACGCCTGGCAATTCTCTCTTATCAAGGAGTAAGATCTCATAATATTAGGGCCTCTTTCACTTGTTTCCAAATCTCAGGGATCCTTGTCTTTCAGTATCTATAATTTAGCTTCTAGAAAACCACTGCATTGTTGTTCACCTTTTCAAACTGTTCAGTTGCTTCAACTGGGACATTAAATTAAATCACCATTAATACATCTTAGACAAAGGTAGAATGTGATTATTCAAATTAAATAATATTAAAGTTCCATTTCACATTATCTCTATTATTATGTAATATGTACCCATATGAGGTAGTGGTTACTATGAAAGGGAAAAAGGAATAGACCATCCTTATCATTGCAAAAACTTCTACTGGACACCTATGCTAATGAATGACATTTTCACCGTGTACTTTGACAATGTTACAGCACTTTATATTATGACTTTAATGTATGTGCTGGCACACATATTTTTATATCTTTTTATACATTTTATAAATCAACACAAAAAATTTCACTTATTCATTTGTAGTAATAATACAATACTTTTTATTACATACAATTAAAGGGTGAATTGTTTTGATATAATATATAAAACATTACAAGAAATGGTAACTGCTAACAAGAAGTAATTCCTTCATAATTTCCAACCAACTCATAATATGTGTGGAATATTTATTTATTTATTTATTTATTGAAACAGGGTCTCGCTTTGTAGTTCAGGCTGGCCCTAAGCTCACTATGTAGCCCAGGCAAACCTCGAACTCAGCAATTCTCCTGTCTCTGCCTCCTAAGTGCTGGGATTACAGGCGTGAGCCACCACGCCCAGTACTGTGGTATGCAGTATTGATTGCTGATGGGCTTGAGTCACCGTGCCCAGCATTGTATGTGGTTTCCGGGGATCAAACTCAGGACCTTGCACTTGCGAGGTGGGCACCAGAACCACTGAGCTAAATCTCCGGCCCTGGAATTTTTATTTTAAAATTGACATTTATCACATTACATTATGAATGAACCACAGAAACATCACACTGTGTTAAAGAAATCCAGAACAGAAAACTTTTATGATGTTATTAAAAGAAATTTCAATACAGATAAGTCTATTTATATAAAATAAAGCAGAAAATATTCAAAGAGGAAGGGAAACTAGGAAGAGTGGTCAGGGGAGAGCAAAGAAAGGAGAAGAAAATATTTGATGGTCAAAAGGAAAACAAAGAAACAAAGTTAAGATATATATATATAGGGGGGTAAAGAGGTTGAAGGGTAATACTCCATTTTATTAAAAAACTACATCCTCTTTATCCAGTCTAGAGTTGATTTAGTTATCACAAACTGAGTTGCTATAGAATGATGAGACTGAATCATTTATACTCAAATGGATGTACCTTCAGGATATACTCATAAGTGAAATAAGTCATAGATGTACAAATATCATATATTTTCTCTGATATGAGAAACTGTAGCTATAAATGTGTTCTAGAATGCAAGATTGATATTGCTAAATAGTAAATATTCAAAGGGTAATGGGGCTTAGGGGTAAATAACGAAGAAAGAAAAAAATTGATGGTAAAAAAAGGAAACAATGCTTCTGTATATAAGGGTGGGGGGAGGTAGGGTGGGGAGCGGAGGGGGATAAATGAGAATTAAGTTTTGTCATATACCAGTACAAGTTCTCAATGTGGAGTGTAATTGTGATCTGTATATATAATGTACTAATAAAATGTCAAAAAAATTTAAAAAATAATTTTTAAAAAGGTTGAAAGGAAGGCAGAGGAATGGGAAAAACAAGAATCAAGATGTATCATGCACAGATACAAATTTTCAATGATGACTCTGATCATAATGTACCTATAATGTAAATTCAATAAAGAAAACAAAAATATTAAAATAAAAAATTTTTCAAAATAGAATAGTACTTGCCTAAAGCCAGTTATGAGTAAAAGAGATACTACAATGCATACAATGTTCTAAAATTAGACTATAGGGACAGATAACACACAAATCTGTAAATAGACAAAAATTTTATTAAAAATGTCAGATTTGGGCCAGAGATCTAGCTCAGTGGTTCCGGCGCCTGCCTCACAAGCACAAGGTCCTCAGTTTGATCCCGGTAACCACATACAATGCTGAGTGTGGTGACTCACGCCCACCAGCAATCAATACCACATACCACAGTGCTGGGTGTGGTGGCTCACGCCTGTAATCCCTACACTTGGGAGGCAGATACAGGAGGATTGCTGAGTTCGCGGCGGCTTACCTGGGCTACATAGTGAGCTCAGGGCCAGCCTGAACTACAAAGCAAGACCCTGTCTCAAAAAAAAAAAAAAAAAAACTGTCAGATTTTATAACATCTCAAAAAAGCTGTTAAGGCCAGGAATTTAGCTCAACTGGTACCGCGCTTACCTGGGAAGCACAAGGGCCTGAGTTCAATCCCTTGAACCGCCAAAACATAAATTTTTTTTTAAATATCCAAACAGGAATAAAAACTTTTTTTAAAAAGCTGTTAAGACTTGAGAAGTAATGCATGCACATACTAAAAATAAAAACTCAAGTAATAACAAAAGGATCATGAAACAAAGTTTCTCTTCGGTTGCAGAATGCTATCCAATCTGTGCAAATTTTGAATATATGCTCATCTTTGTACATATATAATAATAAAGACACTACCTTATACTCCTTAAAAATCTTATATGAACATAGAAACACAAAGAAATGCTGAAATTTATTTAAAACTTTCTATGAAAAGATTTTACACATGATGCAATAAATATATTTGAGTATGAAAAATATGTTTTGAAGATGTGTGCTTACATCTCTGAGGTAAATTCTCATAAGTAGATTTACAAATATTTTTAAATTAGTTTTTAATTGATGTATAAAATCAAAAAATACACATAAAGAGATATATTTCAATACATATAAATACTGTATAATGCCTAAATAAGTTTAAATAATATATCCTCAAGCTTTTATTATTTCTTTATGGTAAACTTTTTTTTTTTTTTTTTTAAGACAAGGTCTCGCTTTGTAGTTCAGGCTGGCCCCGAGCTCACTATGTAGCCCAGGCAAGCCTTGAACTCAGCAATCCTCCTGTCTCTGCCTCCCGATCGCTGGAATTACAGGCTCAAGCCAGCATGCCCAGCATTGTGGTGTGTGATACTGATTGCTGGTGAGCGTGAGTCCCCACACACAGTATTGTGGTATGTGGTTACCGGGGATCGAACCAGGGACCTTGCACTTACTAGGCAGGCACCAGAATCACTGAGCTAAATCTCCAGCCCTATGGTAAAACTTTTAAAGTGCTTTATGAAAAGTAGTCCTTAGTGTTCTCCACAGATGCCCTTCTGTGCAGTAGCATCAGAACTTCTTAGTCTTAACTATCAATCTATGCCACCCTGCCCTCTCCACTACTTACTCTGGGCTCTGGTGACCACCATTCTACTCTCAACTTCTATGAGATCAACTCTCATAGATTGCACATATGAGTGAGATCATGCAGTGCTTATCTTTCTGGACCTGGTTTACTTCACTTAACAAACTGAACTTGAGTTCCATCCATGCGGTCATAAATGACAGGATTTCACTTTCAGATGGCTAAATACTCCACTGCATGTATCTACTACATTTTAAAATTTATTACTGGATGGACAGTTTGGTTGTTTCCAAGTATTGGGTTTGTGAATAGTGATATAGCGCATATGTTTCTCATAAAGACTGATTCCATTTCCTTTAGATGTATAAGGACTGAGACTGTTACATCATATGGTAGTTTTACTTTTGAGTTCATTTATTAAGAAGTATCTATATTGTTTTCTATAATAGCTACTCGGTATTCCTGTTAATACTGTGCAAGTGTTTCCTTTGCTCTACTTTCTCACCAACACTTTTTAGTTTTAGTCTTTCAAAACAGAGATTCCTACTGTTGTGAAGGGCAAGTACCGCCAAGTTGCCTTTCAAGAACACAGCAACACACACATCCACCAATAATATATGATAGTAGTTATATTCTTCAGACTGGTGAGGTACCTATAAAGACTGTGTTTTCCCTAAGTGTTTCACCTTTGCCAATCTGATTGGTCATGCAAATGGTAATTCTCAGCTGCATTCATCCTATAAATGAGGCTGAACCTCCTCACTCATTGGTAACTTTTGCTTATTTGTTCATGTATTCATTTTCACTTGTTTATTTATTTCACAGTGTTAGGCATTTAATCCAGTAGGGCCTAAATGCATGTTAGGCAGGTGCTTTATCACAGAACTGTGTCCTCAGCCCCACCTCTTGAAGATAATTTATCAGTTTAAGTGTCTTTTCATATTCGTTGCCTATTTCTAGTTTGAACTGTTAGTCTTTTAGAAACTATTTTTATTTCTAAACAAAAAGAGATAAGCTAGATAAATTTAATGACAAAATAAAATTAATTTTAATAATATCACAAAATGTGGACTGGTAAATAAAAAGAAATCATAAAAGGTAGTTCATAATGTACTAAACTAAAAGAACAAGAGGACCCAAAGTATAACAATATAAAAGCAAAGTTCATTCAGCTCAAAAACAGTGTTCTCTCTGGAATAACTTTGCAGGGTATGACAGATTTATAATACATTCTTTCCTGCTATAGAGCTTACAAAATCTTCAGGAAAAACTATTATTGCTGGCATTACTATGTCATGTAGAATTATATAAAAATTATGCTTTTTAGGGCAGCAACAAAGAAACAAAATCACAATACATGACTATTTTCAAATCCTTCAAATTATCAGAAATATAAATACCTTATGTAAATATGGCCTAACAGGAATATGGCATGATAAAGAAAGCAATTTTATCATTTAAGCCTCAAAATAGTTAGAACATAAACTGGAATCATATTAAAATCTACAAGAGCCCTGACAAGTAGTCCATTTTACTACTTCCAAGCACAGGCTTTTCTGCTTTTCTGTAACATACTAACGTTTTCTTTGTGCCCAGTGCCTTTGACATTCCTTCTTGAGTGTGCTTACAGTGATATTCCTTGCTACCTGAACTTCACTATAACCTTATATTCCATGAGATTCCTTTTTCTATTACTGAAACAAATGCAGAAACTATTATCTCTTTTCTGAAGAAGCAATGAATTTCCACTTGCCACATCTGTACTTCATTCATATTTTAAACATTTAACCACTCATACATTCAACAAAAATTGACTTGGTATCACATGTTTCTAATACTTTAACTCAGCAACTGAACCAAACAGAAACAGGGAGGTAAGCTCTGGATTATCATGATCCCTCAAGATCTTGAAGTGAAACAGAACAGATGAAGAACTGTAAGTTCTCACCCTCCTTTAATTTACTTGTTCACTACCTGCACTATTCTCAGTATATTAAGAAAAGTTACCTAATAATTGGTGACTACTAGGAACTCAGTGTGGAAGGAAATACAATGTATCAATAGATCATTCTAATATAATATTCCAAAAGTGTTTATATTATATCCTACTGGCAGAACTCACCAAAACACCAAATAGCATTGCTATTTTAATCAAGTATATAAATAATAATTTTGGGGTTCTATACACTGTTACTACTACAATTTAAGTTTTAAATATAAAGTCTCACAGGACAAAAATCTTCACTTAACACAGGGGTAGTCTTTTGTCTTATTATACGAAGTTTTTAATGATATCTGTTTCTACTTACAACAGCCAACTTTCAAGAAACTGAACAGAACTCCTATTTACAGACTTCTTAAAAACTTGAACTTTTGACATTTTCAACTTTTCTGAAAAACAAACTATTGTCTGGTCTCCTGCCAAACAACTCTTATGAGATGAATACATATTAATTATTGCAGTTTAAAATGTGTGTTCAAAGATATATATAATCTAAACTATGTATCTTATCAATATATGTAAATCATTAATATTGAAGTTTTCTAGTTATATATTTTTAATTGCTTAAAATCACTATTTTATATTATATTTTCTTTAGAAAAGCTTAAGTTTAAATTGCACTATTTTCAACTGTAATAGCAATTTACTGCCTTACAATCTGAATAATCTTTGTATAATTCATATTTAACATCTTTGTAATCAATTCACTTATTTTGCATTACCAGTTTAAGTTCCATTCCTTCAAAAAGTAAATATAGGAAAGCTACAAAAATCTTATGGAGAATTTAGAGCCTCAAATGTCAAACTTTGGGGAAGAAAGATATCTTAGGTTTCCAGAGTAAGTCTAAAGCTTACATAAATCACTTGCATTCTTTAAGCTTTAACTATTTCATATGTTTAAAAAGTCAGATTAACCTACGGAACTCATAACCCCCCCAAATTCTATCACTCTATGAATCAATTATTTTTCAGTGTACAGCAATTTTATTTCAGAGTAAACTATCAGTAACACATAATGAGGTAAATCTCAGTCAAAAAAAATTCCTTATGCCAGGCAAATAAAATTCCTTACTTTGACTAAATTGGGTATGGAGAAACCTCAGTCTAGTCTCACCTGGCACTGCTCACATTCTTGATTTGTGTCTTCCAGGTCTACAAAGAAACTCTGACAACATATTAACCTTGAAATTTTCTAGTTGCAGAAACAGCTGGGAAGTATAGCCTACAAGATACCCTTTTGTGGTAAACAGGCAAGTTATATCTTCTGGAGAAATTAAACAATTTGAAATATTTAACATAAAATCTTCAACATGCAGTAAATAATGCATTATTTAAAAATCCTAGTTCTGCCAGTATATATTTTAAAATAAATAGTTCAGAACTGACCACTAATTGAAGAATTATAAATATGTAGAGATGTATAAATCTAATCAATATTTAATAATTTAAAAGAAAGTGAATCGCCAAATAAAAGGTAAATTCATTCACTAAACAAAATATTCATTCAACACAGACTCTCAGAGCTGTAATTATACAACCAATTACACATTATTATCAAATAGCCACAGTACTAGGTTCACATCCACATTATTATCCGTTAAAGGAAATACAATTAACTGAAGAAAACTTTAAAACCATTTAAAAGTCACTGAAATACTCAATTGCTTCTTTTCTCTCCCATACAAATTCCTGTATGACACGGTCAACTAATTGGTCACTTATAACCCATTAAAAATGCAATTCAAACTGGGAGAAGAGGAAAACACATGTGATCGTTCCTGCACGATCACAAGTTCCTCATAACCTGAGCAAGTAGGGATTTAGTGAAAATCTGCGTTAAAGTTTAAAAGTTGAAGGGAGGGAGGAGTGATAAGCAGTGAGCGGTGATGCAGTTTAGTTCAAAGGCCCCGCGTTAAATCCTCAGTAACCCCCACAAAAGGGCGTAGTTCAAAATGAACAAGGAAGGAAACAAATGTAAAAGGGAAGCATAAGGAGACAAAAGGAAACATGAGAGAATATATTTAAAGATGGAGAGTTAATGAAAATAAATGAAGAGACCAGAAGAGAAAAAACAAAGTAAAAATATAATGAAAATTGAGTTATTAACAGTGGTTTTTATCACTTATATTATAAATGTGAGGCAACTGGACTCAGAAGACGAATTATTCACCTAAAAATCACAGAATATTTACATGACTGAAGTAGAACTCAAAGCTAAGACTGTTTCACTTCAAACTTGAAGTTTTTAATTATAACTCTCAATTCCTAGTTTAGTGGCTACTGTGCTTTCAAGGTAAAAAAACATCTTTATAATGTTTCCAACATTTTTAACAAGCAAGATGTGAGGGCAAATATTTCAGAGCTCAGTATAATTAAAATAAGAGTATAAAATATAATTAATTGTCCATACTACTAAATGGTCATTGTGTATCTCACATGGCATACTACATACTTGATTTACAAGGTTTTATGTCATGCTGAAAACAGCCCTGCAGTACAGGTGAGGTTGACAGATATACTTCTGTGAGTTGAGCCAGATTTTTAAAATCAGGTGAGGTCTCAAAGCCCCTGATCTGTCATGAATTTCAAAGACTTTAAATGCTATTTAAGTCTTAATTAATGGCTTCTACAAATTTCATTCAACTTAATTATGAAAGATCCACTGTGTTCGTGCACAGCAAATAAAGCACTAAATTAAAATACAGTACCTCTGTCAAGGAGCTCATTATTTATATAATGAACTGGATTTAATAGAAGTGAAAAGTCCATAATCCTCAAAGCTTAGGTAAAATATTTATTTTAGTGAAGAAATATAGATTCAAAAATATAATTTTTTAATTTCCAAAATAAATAATGCAAATATTATAAACAAAAGCAAAAAACTGTGCTTATTTCATAAGATAAAAGAAGAAATTGCAGGCACCAGTTTCCTAAGGTGTTTATGTAACTTCATGAGGGAACATTTTTTTTTATCCTGGCACCACCAAACATTTTACTTTTTCATTTCAGGAGAAAAAAATGGAGGAGGCAGAGGAGAAAGGTGCCATATGAACTCAGGGTAAAGTTACAGCTGAAAAAATATTGTGTTTTCAGCAGGGCAAAGTAGACAGGTCACCCAAGTGAAGCCTCCTTGTTACACACAATTTGTAGTAATTTTGTCATTTTCATCCAAAGGGTGGTATTCCCATTAACCTCAAGTAAGAGTAAGAAACAGACTTAAGGTGATACGTCTTTCTTCAGAGACATTACAAAAATAAATAAGAGCCTTCAGATTACTTTCAAAAGGTCACAGGAGGGCCATATACAAACAGCACAAACCAGAGTGCAATTCAGGTTGTTACCTTTTGATAAAGGTAGAAAAGGTCATTAAAGTGAAGACCACTGTTCAGAAAGGGGGCATGTAAGGCAGTTCTTGCCCACTGCTTTGCCGAACCATGTTAGTCTGCAGACAAATGGCCAACAGCTGCCCTCCAGCTTAGATCCACATTTTTTTTAGGTGTCTATTGGGAGCCAATTCAACCCCAGTACATAATCCAAGAAGAAACAGCCACCAACAATAAGTAGAAGGACGTAGAAATCCCTTGAAATCCCTTTTTAAGTACAACATGGGGGTACGTTATTTGTTTATTAGTATAAGTAATGGAATGTCACTTAGTTCTCTCAAGTGATGTATTCCCTGGGCCTATACTCAGGCCATCTGCTGGTTCACTTGGTACACGCTCGTTCCAGAATTCATGTAAGAAAACCCTTCCTTGATTAAGCATGGCATTGCTCATATCTAGTTTGGTTCTCACCATTTCTATCCAGATGCAGAATCTTCTCTGATACTCAATTCCCACTGGCAGGAAAGGCCAAGAACTAATTTTTTTCTCTAATGAACATTAAAACATGTCTGAAAGCACAATGAGCACACATATTTGCACTCTGAATCACATGAACCACAGAAGTGTGTCTCAACTCAATATGCTGGGAAACTTAGGAACTTTCATTGCTACCTTTTGAAATTAACCTGCACACAAGATTTTTTCTCCCCTCACCCCTTCCATGCTTATTACAGACCAAAAAAAAAAAAAAAAAAAAAAAAAAACCAACCAGATCAAGCCTCTGTGCTATGCTGGGTTAGTTGTGGAAAACTTCATTTTCTTTACTATTTTTTTCCACTCTCTGATCAACAAGATAGTTTCAGCATCTAGTACATCACTAAAAGACACAATAATATTAAGCAGAGTGTTTAAAAATTCCAGCATTTTAACAGTTTACAGGTAAGAGAGATGAAAGAATTAAAAAATCACCATTGATATTTAAAGTCAACTTTGTTCAGTATCTAATGACTTTAGGAGAGTAAGACATTTACATGCTCACCTAGTCTTCTTTCAACAGGAAAAAAAACTATGAACAATAAGCAGAATAATGAAGTACAGTACAACCATAAAGTCAATTTTATCTAACATTAACTCTTACAGATTCTAAAATTAGAGATTTATAGACCTATCTCTATCACAGAAATCTTTCCTCTGCTTCATAATTCCAGTGGCATGTGGTTAAAATCTTGCATAAAATTTGTACGTAACCACTTTCAAGGACAAATCTGATCTGTATAACTTAAAATGGAACAAGGCGCCGGGCATGGTGGCTCACACCTATAATCCCAACACTCGGGAGGCAGAAACAGGAGGACTGCTGAGTTCAAGGCTTGCCTGGGCTACATAGTGAGCTCAGAGCCAGCCTGAACTACAAAAAAGCAAGACCCTGTCTCAAAAAAAAAAAAAAAAAAAAAAATGGAAGACGGCATTCCAACTCTGTCTAAAGTCAAAAATGTTAACTTCAGGCACCAATATTTGGAAATGTTTGTACAAACATTACCTTTATAACGATGATACCAATATTCAGTATGTATGTAGATATGTGTAAGTAGGTATACACGCATAGCTCCAGAATCCTCTTAACAAAGGAAAGTATTTCCTGAACTTTGTAAATTAACTCAAAATAATGCACTGTCAAATGTCAATATAGTCCCTACTTCACTTTTTTTTTAATAATACCTACATCTAAGAGGATTAGGAAGTTTCAGAATGACAGATGTGATCCTCACATGGTATTTTCGTCCCTTAATTATGTTCACAGCCTGGTAATAATCATCCACTTCAATAAAAACTGTCATGAAAGGAAAAATTAGGGTTTTTTTTTCCTACTACTTTATTTTCTTTGCAAGAAGACATCATTAAAAGACATGCCAAGAACTGGATCAAGTTTTTCTTAAACTTTCTTCTAAAGAATTTTTTTCATGTCTCCATAGTCTCTTTTGATAGCAATTAATATTGCTGCAGAGTTTTAGCTTACTTCTCTAAATTCTTTTACAAATACATCCATTTTGATTTCTATTTTAAAATACCAACAATATGATCGTACATTTGCTCTAGGTTATGTACGAAAGTATTACCTTCAAAATGCAAGGATACACACACATAGTGTGTTAAGATCATGAGTAAAATCAAATATATTCATTTTACTCACATGAATTACAGTATAGATTTAGCTATTTCATCTTACACGTGTCTGCTTTTAAAGATATCTTTCAGTTAGAAACCTAAACACTTTTTAAACAAAACTCTGTAGCTCATAGCACATTGGCAATTCTCTCTAGGATATACCTAAAACACTAAGTCTACACATCATCGTTGTCTTCACACTACATGAGAATGAGATAGATAAACATCATCTTGTTAAGAACACAACTCCACATTACCATGCTGAGAAGGCAAAGAGTAAAAAAAGGAAAAGCAATAAATTTTAAAAAAAAACTTCTCACAATACCCAATGTGTTTTGAAATTAATGTGATTTGGTCTTTCTCATTTCCAAAATATAATAAGCTACAATAAACCTGACTTATTAGGGATAAAAACTACAGAGTTTGAAACAAAATATCTAAATCTACTTTTGTTAGTGCATTAAATACAGGGCATGGCAAAAATGAAGTACAGGTATACATTAATTAATGTTTTCACATGGAAAGTCTGTCTTTCACAACAAAGAGTCTGATTAATGTTTTAATAGGAAATAGCCCTAAGGAAAGCAGGTGGTTCCTGGTATATACTGTTTTAGTGTCGGAACTATCCTAAGCATAATTTCTCTCATATTAATCAAATTAAGAGTGAAAGTATAAATAGGAATGTGCAGAAACATTTCATTTGTGTGAAAAAGAAAGTGTAATAACCACTCTTTAATGAAAACTAAACATTAAAATATTGCTAATTCCAGTGACACCTTGGATCACAAACTTCATTCTTTCCATGATTCTGGTCACACACCAAAATGGATGAGAACCGAATCTTCCCCTATAAGGTCAACATTGAACCTAAACATTGAATTTGACTTGATTCTCATCAAATTCATTTTGAGATCAGAACCACAGAAAGCATTAAATTTCTGAAATGAGGTACCACTGGACTCTGTTTCAAAAAATTCATTAGAATATAGATCTTTATAATGTGTTAAGACTTGTGTGAACAATGAAAATCTCCAACTGCACAACACTTAGTAGGGTATAATGATTAGAAAAAAATATGATTAAGTAGAAGAAAAGTTTTCTCATTAGTTACAACATAATGATACTTGAATTCCATTTTTGATTATGCTACTGAACCTACAAACATCAGAGCAGTTTATTTATACCAGTTAAGTTTCAATAAAACAAATTATCTCACTGTTTCATTCTCAATATACACATATAAGTAAGTTGATGGTCAATTGACTTGTGTTTTGAGTTGATTTTGTCATCTCAAAAAAATAAATAAATAAAGGCAATTCAGAGATGGGAACCTTTAGGGAAATTACTGAGGTTAAACGAGGTTTCAAGAATTGGACCCTGCCAGAGTTAGCTCAGTGGTTCTGGTGCCTGTCTCATAAGTGCAAGGTCCTGAGTTCAACAGCCAATACCAAAAAAGAAAAAAAATAAGAAGAAAAAGAAAGAGGGAGGAGGAGGTGAATAGGGGAATCAGGGCCCTACACCACCAAGATCAATAGTTTTATAAAAGAAAGAGATAACAAGGAGAACCCTCAGTCCCTCTAACTGCACAAGCACAGAGGTCAGTCCATGTGAGGAAACAGCAATAAATCTCTGCTATGCAGTCCATCCAGCCTTCATTATTTTCTTATGGCAGTCCCAGCAAGAGAACAATACTACTGAAAAGTTAAGTGACCTTTTGCCATGTGATTGTGTACACTAAAAGAATCTGTAGTATTCAAATTGCTTCCAGTAATATTTTAATCTACCTCTGAGTTGCTAGCTCTAATTGGCTATACACAAATGCATATAAATATTTCTACTATCTTGTTTGAATTTCTTAGTTTTGAACAGATATTAGATAAGAACTGCACTGCTTGCTTTAAAAGAGTATATGTGCATACTCTGTGTGAAAGACAGCTTACCAATTTTACAGCATGTCTTACAGACCTGTAGATAAATAGTGACCTTGAAAGGTTGTAGCAGAATTGCCAGGAATTATCAAAGAGAAAAGGACAGGCATTGTCATTATTAAAAAAGAAAGAAAGCAAGAAAGAAAACTAGATAAACATTTGTTGGTATATTCACTTTTTGGATTACTTAGGCAATGAAAGAAACAAGGCCCAGCTGAATGGGTGATCACAAATGAGACTAGCCAAGGTGCCCAGAAAGCCCTCACTAAACAAACGGCTTATCTGTGGAATCATATGCAAATAAAATTGCTACACTTTTTACTGACACTATATTTTAGGGCAGCTTAACAAATAGCAACAAATAACAATAAAATGAAACTAAAAATTAACTCTGATGTAGAACAAAGAGCCCTACCCAATTTTTTTTTGTTTGTTTGGGGAGGGGTTGGCACTATAGATTGAACTTCGGACCTTGCAAGGCAGGCACTAGAACTACTGAGCTACATCCCTAGTCCAATCTCTACCCAATTTTGTATGTCTTAAATGTATAAATATTATATTATAAAATATTTTACATTCATAACAGTTAATTATAAAAGAATTAAGCTGTTTATTATACTTAGAAAAATAGAAATATGTGATACCTTTCAAAACAATGAAAGATTACTGAAAATATCTTTAATGAATTCAAAACTTGGATGTTTTACAGTACTAACATGAACATTTTTGCTCTTAACATACATAATACAATAGAAATTATAAAAAATAAAATCTAGGGCCGGAGGGTTAGCTCAGTGGTTCTGGCGCCTGCCTCACAAGCGCAAGGTCCTGAGTTCAATCCCCGGTAACCACGTACAATGCTGGGCGTGGAGACGCACACCCACCAGCCATCAATACCACATACCACAGTGCTGGGCATGGTGGCTCAAGCCTGTAATCCCAGCACTCGGGAGGCAGACAGGAGGATTGCTGAGTTCAAGGCTTGCCTGGGCTACATAGTGAGCTGAGGGCCAGCCTGAGCTACAAAGCGAGACCCTG
>PVIC010044304.1:0-15072 GCA_004025085.1 Thryonomys swinderianus
GCGTGTCTCCACGCCCAGCATTCTATGTGGTTACCGGGGATCGAACTCAGGACCTTGCGCTTGCGAGGCAGGCACCAGAACCACTGAGCTAATCCTCTGGCCCAAGGTCTTGAATCTTAATTACATCTTCAAAGTTCCATTTGCTGTGTAGACTTACACACTCAGTTCCCAGGAAGTAGAGCAAGGACATCTTTTCTAAGAGCAGGAATCAAGGATCAGAAGGGTGGAAGAGGGGCAGCTGTTTATTTATGATGCATTCCATGTTAGTCAGCTTTCCATTTTTTTTTTTTTTTTTGAGACAGGGTCTTGCTTTGTAGTTCAGGCTGGCCCTGAGCTCACTATGTAGCCCAGGCAAGCCTTAAACCCAGCAATCCTCCTGTCTCTGCCTCCCGAGTGCTGGGATTACAGGCGTGAGCCACCGCACCCGGCACTGTGGTGTGTGGTATTGATTGCTGGTGGGCGTGAGTCTCCATGCCCAGCATTGTATATGGTTATTGGGATCGAACTCAGGACTTTGTGCTTGCGAGGCAGGTGCCGGAACCACTGAGCTAAATCTCCGGCCACAGCTTTCCATTTTTATAACCAATACCTGAAATGGTCAACATTTAAAGACTAATTTTCATTCAGAGCATGAGAAGTTTCAGCCCATGACTAGTTATTCCTATTGCTTTGAGCATGTGATGCCCACATTATGGTGGCAAAGCATAGCCAAGAAGGAAAAGAGATGAAGAGGAAGGGGCTATGGTACCACTATCCATTTTGAGGGCATATGTCCTGTGAGCCAAGAATCTACTAGGTCCCATCTCTTCGATGGTTTCAACCCTCACCCCAGTAGGACCATACTGGGAAATAAGCCTTTACCACATGTTCTCTTGAGGACCCTTGAGAACCAAACCACAGCAAGATGTATATGTATCCTTTCGATCAAATGAAAATCACAAGTTAAAATCAATTACCAAATTTATAAGTATTAAATTCAAATAGACTGTATTTTAGGTAATATTATCAGGTAATGACTTATACAAGCAATCTATCTTTTATGTTTTTAGGACAAACGACCTAAGATCCGGCAAACACGTTGGTTATTTGTTACACACAACCATGTCAGCCACTTGTGAAACTCCTTATCTGGGTAGAGCATCAGGCGTATCCAGTGGTATCAATTCCTTCATTCTTCTCATTGCATTAAAGGGCCCACTCCTCTGGTTACTTGGGCAGTTACTGCGAATTGCTAGCTATTTAAATGTATTTCTTGATTTGTAAAACAAAAGTCAACATCTTTGTTTTAATAATGTGTAAATGAATAAATAAAGTTAGCCTAGTCCAACCTCATTGTACAAATAAGAACACTGATAGCAAGAGAAGGAGAAAGGACCTGCCTGTGGTCATAGAGCTAATGCTCATAGCAAAGATTTGTTTCCAAATGAGTTCCACAATTCTCTTAGTTACTTTTCTCTTTGCTGAAACAAAATAGTTGACATCCAGAATTAGAGGAAGAAAGGTTTAACTTATAGTTCATAGAGGTTTCTATCTATAGCCAGCAGAACACAAGGCAGGGTGGAATGGTGGCGGAGAAACAGTCCCCACCAGGGCAGCAGAACGCAGGATGCCTCAAGCTTCCCTCTGCTTCTCTTTTATTCTGTTCAGGATACAAATTTATTTGATGGTGCCACCCACACCCAGGGTCACCTTCCTATTATCCACACCCAGAACTATGCTAAACCAATTAGTGGACTAATCCAGTACCCACACACCCTTTATCCAGCCACGTCTCAAAAGCCCCACCTGTGAGCACTTGAGGCTTTGCAGGGAAATCTAGATATAAACCATAATAAAAAATTCACAGTGATTGCTGAGTTGTGTATGGGGTAATAAGTAACCAAGTCTGACATCTTCATTTTACAGATGGGGAAACATACTCAGACAAGGAGAGAGAATTGCCCAAGTTCTGGAACATCTAAATTCAAATGCACCCTTTTTTTCCTTTACAGTATAGACACCCTTTGACTAGTAATCTCACATTAAGCCAAATTTTATTCCTATTATCTAGCACCTTTACTGGCACACTTCGTGGAATAAATCTTAGGCTATTATTAAAAGTTCACCTTACATTAAATGATTTAATACCTCAGTCTTCCAGGTGATAAACAATTTTGACACTAATGTGTGCTAAGGTGTTTCTTCTTTAGACAGGTGGGTCCATGGGTAAATGAATAAATACATCACTATTTTATACAGTTTTAAAATCAAGCTGACTTGCATTCCAAGTCTGTCTCAGTTATTCACTAGCTGGTGAAATTTTTCCACAGAATTCAATCATTTTATATCTCAGTTTCTTCATCTATAAAATGGAAGTAATGTAAAATGGAGGGAATAAATGAAATACGAGTATCTTGGTATACAGTAGCCACTCAAAACTACTGATTTTTCTCTTTTTGTGTAATAGTCTGCCTAATGGATGTTGAAAATTCACAGTGAAATACTGTTGCTAATGGTAAACCAAAAATGTGACCATTGGGAAAGACAGTTAAAGGCCAAAGATCCTCCAGGAAGAAATTGCATTCAGGCTTGATGTTAAAAATATCTAACACACCTAAAAGCAAAACTCCATTCTTAAGCAAAGTAAAAGTATACCAAGATTTAATTACAGTTTTTTACAAAAAATTATTTGACCCAATCATTAACTTTGAAAGAAAACAGAGTTCTGAAATAAATGCTTTTGTTTCCTCACTTTGTTGTATAACTAATATCCTAGTAGCATAATGTGCTATTCATATGAGTATAGGGCTGGGGATTTAGCTCAGTGGTTCCGGTGTCTGCCTTGCAAGCGCAAAATCCCAAATTTGATCCCCGGTAACCACATATCACAATGCCCATTAGCAATCATACCACACACCACAGTCCTGGGCGTAGTGGCTCCCGCCTATAATCCCAACCATCGGGAGGCAAAGGCAGAAGGATTGCTGAGTTCCAGGCTTGCTTGGGCTACATAGTGAGTTCAGGGCCAGCCTGAACTACAAAGCGAGACCCTGTCAAAAACAAACAAACAAAAAACAGACAAACAACATGTACAAGTTCTACTTTTTAAAAAATCACAGTTCATGATAATGACAAAGTAACAAAACACAATGGAAAGCAAAGGTGCTTAGATTGCTTTAGCTCTTCTTTCCCCTAAAACTGGGTGAGCATATTTGTAGCTATGGAAATTTGGTTTTCATAGACTTTATACAGATGTGTGATCAAAAGGGTTCCAGTTACAAGATTTCTGTCATAAGACTCAGTGGTGGTATGTTAAGAATTAGAAAGAAGTTTCTTATTTAAATATATAACTATAATTACTTGGACACGAGTTTCCAGGATCTTTCCAGATAATTCCAAAAAGTTACAGAAATAACCTGATCAGCATCCAATCTAACTCTAGGGTTTGGATCAGAGTAATTAATCAATGTGATCTGGATGCAGATATGCTCTTAGAAATTAATATGAGTGGGGCCAGAGATTTAGCTCAGTGGTTCCGGCGGCACCTGCATACCAAGTGCAAAGTCCCTGGTTCAGTCCCCAGTAACCACATACCACAATGCCAGGCATGATGACTCATGCCCACCAGCAATCAGTACCACACACCACAGTGCCGGGCGTGGTGGCTCACGCCTATAATCCCAGCACTTGGGAGCCAGAGGCAGGAGGATTGCTGAGTTTGAGGTTTGCCTGGTTTACATAGTGAGCTCAGGGCCAGCCTGATCTATAAAGCAAGACCCTGTCTCAAAAAAAAAAAAAAAAAAGAAAAGAAAAAGTAAAAAAGAAATTAATACGAGTGAGAAAAACTCTAACATTCAAATCACATCGCTATATTTACAGAAGATATAAAAGTATATTGCTATGTAAGAGGATAGCTATTGAAAATGGATTCTTAGTCTCAAATCAAACCTAGTAATATGATTAGTTTGTAACTAGAGGTCTCCACATATACCGTGGTAGTCAAGTAAACTGTGTATATCATGTATGTATCATGCAAACCATGATGGCAAGCATATGCTCAGTTTAATATTGGAAAAGACCAGCTCTCCATTTCCATTATTTATTATAACTACAACTTATCAAATACTTAAATCCCTTTAATGTGCTACTTGTAAAGACAATAATAATATTAAACTAAGTACATGCATTATCAGAAAACACAGGCACAGAAGAATAGCAAGAAAGCTTCTGATAAATGATTATAGAATGTCTACTTTGGAATAATTTTTACAGTGTTTATTCTTTTAACTCCAATTTCCTCCACCACCCACTCCTTACAGCACTTCCCCCACAAGACCAAAGGAAAGCATCTAGGTGACATACAAAAAGACAACTTATATTCATTTTACTCAAGCATTCCTGTAAGAAACAAAAATGACTCTAGCTCAAGCCATGATGAAAAATGTTAACATTGTTTCATGTGTATCTTCAGTGCCCAAATGCAAAAAACCTTCTTGAATGAAAGAGTAAGAATGACAATCCTTACAGTGGGGTTCCTTGAGTATATAGGAAGAAAAGCATACAGAACAGAGAAAACTCTAAACACTGCCCTGCTATTCTGCATGGGTGATGAACTACTGATGCCTCCATGAGTCCCTACGACCTCGGCATCATTTTAGCAACTTAACAATTACAGGCATTCCCATAATTTACTGCCATCTTCTCTCTTAGCCATTTTACTGACACAAGAAGAGGACAGAAACAAAATATGATTTTTTCACTAGTAGTCTATATGACTGTCGGTATCAGTAGTTGCTTTGGAATTTCTAAGCCTTTTCCTCTGTCATCGAAATAGGTTAACAATAAAAGTGGATTTGTTTGAGACATTTTGGTGTTCTGCTTCACAGAATTATAAATTAGGAAGTAGTCACATTTCTACACAAGAAAAGCAAGTATACTTTCTAGTGAACAGTACACTAAAGCAAACACTTACTATGCTTGTATCCCAGCCTCAATGTGACTTGTATACTAAAAGCACAGGGAGGAAACATCACCCATTCCAATTTCCTCAGAGACGCCAGGGCACAGAGCTCCTCTACTGCCAATAGAAGAGGCTGCCATGTTTGCCCCACCTGTGGAAAGCAGGGGCCTCTTATCTCCCCTGCCCTAAGAATAGGCATTACAAGTAGTATCATTTTATTAATATGAACCAGTAAAGGTTTGGAGAACTTGAGAAATAATGTTATCAAGTCCCTAATAGCAATCAGAACCTGTCTGTGACAGAGAAAGGGGGAGAAAACTTTCATTTACTTCTTTAAATTTGGAGGAAAAAGGAATAGAAGAAATACATGCGCATACATTGTGTGAATGGGGGAGAAGAGGAATACATACATTTTATGTATGTATTCATACATTATGGAATACATACATTGTGGAGCAATGCATACATTGTGGCAGGAGAAAGAGGAATCTAGAGCCCTTATACACAGAGAAATGAATACATCTATGCTTTTTTTCTCACGTAAAATATCTAAGTTCTAAGTGAAGTTAATATCTTGTTTCTGTTTAAAAAATGCATAGAGAAACATCAAATGCTGAAAATCTTCAACAACTGCAGACTCGCATGGAAGTTACAAAATATGTAAGAACTGGTCACTGTTTCTCAGTTTATTCACACTATACCTGAGATGCAAATTCCTTCCTTATCCTTTACGTGTTCTGCAAAGATTTACTTTCTAATTTCCAGTGGGACTCAAAAGATCATAAGGAGGGGACTGAGGGAGAGGGCAAAAAGTAAAATTGGTAAAGGAGTTGGGGAGTGGATGAAAAATGACTGGTTGGAGATAAAGGAAGTGTTTGAGACTAATCGGTAAACCCGGTGTAGGGGGTGTGTCCCTCACACCTGGGGACCAAGCACAAACCAAACAAATAACCAGTACTTAATCTGAGTAACAGAAGTGAAGAAAAATACATTACTAGAGAGTCTTTGGTTTGAACTCTTAATACTCAGTGAATCATTCTCTTCCACTGAATTTAAAAGCCTGCAATGGAATGGAATGGTTTGGTAAAGAATCTACCTGTGCTTTTTCGACAGTTCTTATTGTCATGACCAACACTGATTTTTTGGGCTTTCAAAGCTGAGGCAAAACTATCACAGTGGATGTTTCTAGACATGTAAGGAGTTTTGGTAGCCACAAAACATTATTCACTGGGATTCCCAATAGATATCAGGTAGTATCAATTTTGGTTGCTGGATATTCTCTGTGAGTCACATTCAACATTAGCATTTACATCCAAAAATAAGTTCTTACAAATAAAATATGCATCAGGCATAGATCTCTTAGGAAGTTCTTACAGCTCTCAATAATATTAAATTCTACTGCTATCACCACTTTTCGTTTTGTCCCTTAGATTGAAGACTGTAAAGGATACCTGCCTTTATAATTCAGTAAGAATGATTCCTCATCTCAAAGGTCACATTATTTTTAGTTTCTTTGGTGTATGACTCACACAAAAACTTCTGGCTCTTATGAGCTGCCTGTTTTTAAAGGGTCCAGTAGTTTCAGTTTCCATTAAATGAGTTCCCAGATAACAAATGGAGAATATGATGAATCTTCACAAGGTCACATCGAATACAAAAATAAATTATCCTAATCATGGAGAGGCTTTCTTCAGGTTTTCTATCAGCACCACAGAGTCAGTTTCTTCTTTGGATTGCTTCTCATAGATGTCATAATTCTTCCAGTGCTGAAAGGGAAGAGAAAACATATAGGATGATTTATCTAAGCAATGTTCTTCTCCTGAGTACTCACAGCCAATGCTTATTTTTAGGTATGCATGTGTGGAATCATGAGTATGTTTTCCTGGGTTTTGTTTCCTGATCTAAGAATATTCACCTTTTAACAATTAATACAATGAAACAATAAAAAATTAACAGGTTGGAAAAGCATGGGAATGTTGCATGATGTTTACTGGTCTCAAGAGATATACAGATTTGGTCCTTTTCAGAATTGGAAACAGCCTTTGTAGAAGAAAAAAGAATAGCATGTATTTCTTATCTTAATGGCTTTCATTTGGACATTTATTAACTTTGTTATTTTACCACTCAGTTGACATCTGAAGTAATAGCAAAACATAGGATGCCCTGAAAGTCTTAGTACAATTCAAACCTTTGAAAGGTGTTGTATTAGAAGTTTTACCTAACATTAATTGCTAGACATTACACATAAGACAAGTTCATTCTGAACCCAATTCAAGTATGTCTCTTATGGGGAAAATAATTGTCCTGGAACTTGTCTTCTTACTTGAAAATCTGGAGAAAGGGTGAGATCTGGGCTCTATTCTCTCACCTATAAAACTAAAGGCATTAGACTAAAATAGAGAGGAGCGAACTATTGCCATAGGCCAATATTGTTAGCTGCCTGTTTCAGTAAGTAAACTTTTATTGGAATATGCTCATTTGTTTGCATATTGTCTTCAGCTGTTTTCCTGCTATAACGGGAGAGTCGAGCTGTAACAGAGGCTGAATGGCCCGCAATATCAATTTTTTTTTTTGTACTGGAGATCAAACTCTGGGCCTTGTGCTTGCCAGACAGGTGCAGTACCACTGAGCTAAATCCCTAGCTCCAATACCAAAATTTTTGACTACCAGGCCTTTTCATAAAAAACTTTGCTAGTACCTGTATTAGATTATATCTAAGCTTTTTTTTTTTTTTTTTTTTTGAGACAGGGTCTTGCTTTGTAGTTCAGGCTGGCCCTCAGCTCACTATGTAGCCCAGGCAAGCCTCGAACTCAGCAATCCTCCTGCCTTTGCCTCCCAAGTGCTGGGATTACAAGCATGAGCCACCACGCCCTGCACTGTGGTATGTGGTATTGATTGTTGGTGGGCGTGAGTCTCCACGCCCAGCATTGTATGTGGTTACCAGGATCAAACTCAGGGCCTTGCGCTTGCAAGGCAAGCGCTGGAACCATTGAGCTAAATCTCCGGCCTCTCTAAGCTTCTTTATTGTTTTGGTGTTTGATGGTTCTTTAAGCTTAGGAAAAGAAATAGAAGTAAGGAAAATAGCAATGAGAGCAATTATGACTATTCAGCTACTGTAGGTTGTACAACTAGACATGGACCAAGCAAGTTAGAGCATCTTGTCTTAGAGAATGTATGAGGGACAAGTTGGGAAGCACTACTTAAAATATCCAAATTATTCTAACAAAATTATTTAAGGCTGACATGCCTAGTAAAGCAGCTAAAGTTAAAAATATTGACAATTCCAAGTGCCAGTGAGGATGTAGAGTAACCGGATCTCTTCATTTACATACTGTTGGTGGAAATGTATAGTATAGCCTGACTGTTAATTAGAAAACTAAACATGAGCTTACCACATGACCCAGAAGTCCCACTCCTAGGTGTTTACCCAGAAGAAATGAAAACACATTCACAAAGATTTGTATAGGAATGCTTATACCAGCTTGATTTATAGTATACCAAAGCCAGAGATTTAGCTCAGTGGTACTGCACTTGCCTGGCAAGTGCAAGGTTCTGAGTTCTGGTACAAAAAAAAAAAAAAAAAAAAATTATATATATATAATAAAAAAAAATATATATATATATATATATATATATATATATATATATATATATATATATATATATATAACAGCCCCAAACTGGAACAGCCCTGATGTTCTTGGAAAAATTGTTAAATAAATTAGGTATAGCCATACAAAGGAATGAATGAATACTGGTTAGCAATAAAAAGGAGTAAACTGTTGAAATATGCAAAAACATAGATGTCTCATAAGTGTATTATGCTGAGTGAAAGAAGCCAGATTCAAAAGCTATGCTCTTTATGATTCCATTTATATAAATGACATGCTGGAAAAAGTAAACCTTTGGGACAGAGTATAAATCAGTGGCTGTGAGGGCCTGGGTCAAGAAGGGAGGTGATTATAAAGATTCATGAGGGCACTTTTGGGGTATGGCAAAAAGTGTTTCTTCCTCATTCTTCTCCTCCTCCTCTCATCATTTTCCTCCTAGTCCTCCTCCCTCCTCCTCTTCCTTTTTCTTTGGTCTTAAGGTACTAAGGATTTAACCCAGGGACCTGGCACTGAGTTACATTAACAGCTTTTTTTTGGAGACAGTCTCTTGCTAAATTACCTAGGCTGGGCTTGAACTCCTCCTGCCTCAGCCTCCCAAAATGCTGGGGTTACAGGAATGTGCCACCACACCTAGCTAATATTCTATATATTAACTGGGGCAGTGGCTACAAAACTGTACACATCTGCTGAAACACTTATAATTGGGTACTTAAAAAGTGCAAATTTTAAACTAGGACTAGGGGTCCCATTTGACCCAGCTATCCCCCTGCTAGGAATATACCCAAAAGAATTTAAAAAATCACATTGGAAAGACAGATGTACACCCTTGTTCATAGTAGCTCAGTTCATGATAGCTCAATCTTGGAAACAACCCAAATGTCCATCAACTGGAGACTGGATAAAGAAGATGTGTTTTTTTAATAAGATGGAGTATTATTCTGCCATAAAGAATGACAAGATCGATTCATTTAGGTGCAAATGGAGACACCTGGAGGATATACTAATAAGTGAAATCAATAGATCACAGATGGACAATTTCCGGATCTTCTCTTTGGCATGAACACCTGTAGATGCAAATGAGCTCTAGAAAGTAGGACAGCTTTTATAGAGTGGAAAATTTCTATAGGAAACTTGGTGTGGGAATGTGATAAGGGGAAGGAATAAATATGATACAGAAAGAAAATAAAAGAGCATGTATAAAGGGGGTGAGGAGGTGTGGGTGGGTAGGGATATGGGTAAAAATGAGAATTAACTTGTGTCATATACTGGTACAAATTCCCCAATGTTATACGTGATTTTGAGATGTACATAAATTGTACCAACAAAGAATTCAATTAAAAAAGTGCAAATTTTAATGCATGCAAATTACACTTTGGCAAACTTGATTTTTTTTAAAAAAATGTGAATTGCAAAGACTTCTAATTAAAACAATCTGAGAAATTACATGACAACCAAATGATGGCTTATTCAATAATTGGCGCTAAGACAACAGACCAAGCATTTGAAAAACAAAGTTAAACCTGGCCTCATAGATTACACAAATAAATCCCTGGTGAATTACTAACCTAAATGTAAAAACAAAAAATCAAGCAATAGAAAAAAATGTATATGAAAAAGTGAAAATATTTTGTACATCATTAATCATTCTGAATACAATAAAAAGGCAATCCAAGGGATTAATATACGACATACAAAATACTTTATGACCCACCAAGAAAAAATGAGTATCACAGGAAGAAAACAGATACGGTACAAGAATTTCACAAAATAATTAATTCAAGCCAATAAACTCATGAAAAAACTTGAAACCTAATACATGAGATTAAGATTCCCTTTTCCCACCTATCAGCTTGACAGTAGTCTGTTTAAATTAGACTACCCAAAGTTGGCAAAAGTGTGGTCAACCATTTGGATGTACTACTGGCAAGTGTATGAATTTGTACAAACTAATTCTTATCTATCCTTCTTATAAAACATGCAATTTTGTACATTCTAATGTTCATTTTTAACTTGAAAAAATTATCTTTTGCATAGCTAACCTAGTATTTCATTCAGTGACATATGTTAAGTATTTTTACACATCATTAAAACAGATCTGCTCCCATTTTCTTTATCCTCTGCATATTTCATTGCATGAATAACCATAACTTATTTAATCAGTATCTTTACTAGAATTTAACTTGTTAAATCTCTTGGACTGACAATCTGTCAATATAAAACAAGGCTGAGAACATAGCCCAGTGGAAGAGCCTTTGAACTTTGTGGGTAAAGCTCATGGTTCAACATGAAAAAGGCCCCTAGCACCTTGGGGGAAAAAAGGAATAAAGAAAAAGGAAGATATAAAAACTGAAAAATTGGTCAAAGGCTCTGGTAGGATTTTATCCATGGCATGTTGTTCACAGAGAAATTCTGGAAGTTAGTAGAGACAGTATAGTTTTTGAATCTCTCCAAATGACACTATTAAAAAAAAGAAAACAAAGCTAAAATTCCCAGACACAAACCAGAGATACCTACAAGGTCAAAATCCTATCAGTTAGGGAAGGGTACACAGAAGGAATTGACATGGCATCCAAGAGCTCTGAGGACTCCGAAGTAATTTGCTTAAATGTTAGTGAAGTAATTTGTGAACAGAGCAGTGAATGAGAGGGCTTTGCCTCTTCAAACAGTGACTGAATGAAAAGTCCATGGTCTAGACTAGAAACAGCTTAAGCCCACATGAACTCTCACAATGAATTATTTTAAGCTTTCTTGCAGGGTAAAGCTGAACTCAGGAGAAAGTAGTAAGAATGTACTCCAAACTTGTCAGGACAGAGATAAGAAAGGGCAAAGCCCAGATAAATACAGAAGAAATGGCTAGGTGAGTAGATAGATGGAAAAGGAAAGAAGGAAGGAAAGGGGGGCAAAATAATTAAACTTCTAAAAATGAAACAGAAAAAGTCAAGGAGACTGATAGGCAGGGCAGGGATATTTCAGAGAGTAACTCCCTCTAACTTTGAACAATTTTCAAAAATCATAGAAGATGGAACTTTATAGTCATGACATTAGAAAAAATGTCTAACCCAAATCAAGCCTCCTAAAAGATTAGGAAACTAACTTCAGATAAAAATGAGCAACACAGTAATACTCTCACAGCATTAAAAACACATCAGGGTTAGCTATTACAGACAGAGCTGCTATGAACACAGGTTCACATATGTCACTATGGCATGACACTTTTAATTCTTTCATGCATAGATCTAGCAGGGGAATAGCTGAGTCAACTGGGATCTCTAATCCCAGCTTTCTGAGGAATCTCCACAGCGGTTCCACCACCACACTCTATTTTCTTTAACTACATACTTTAAATTTTTCCTAATAAACCTTGCTAAGCCTCTGAAAAAAATAGGGTCATCAGCAATAGAATTATGGCCAGAGAAGAAAAATGATCCTAGATGACAAAAGTAGATGTTAATGTAACTAACACAATTGGCTTTCAGTTGTTAATCACCTAAGCCTAGAAAAACAATGCTTTAAATGGGGTTTTTATACTGTAAAGAAATGGCCAAACTCAGTAGGGTAGTAACATTAAGTCTCAATTTAACACTATTTTTAAGATTCCAGGGCCGGAGGGTTAGCTCAGTGGTTCCGGCGCCTGCCTCGCAAGCGCAAGGTCCTCAATTCGATCCCCGGTAACCACCTACAATGCTGGGCGTGGAGACTCACGCCCACCAGCAATCAACACCACATACCACAGTACCGGGTGTGGTGGCTCACGCCTGTAATCCCAGCACTCGGGAGGCAGAGACAGGAGGATTGCTGAGTTCCACGCTTGCCTGGGCACCATAGCGAGCTCAGGGCCAGCCTGAACTACAAAGCGAGACCCTGTCTCAAAAAAAAAAAAAAAAAAAAAAAAAAAAAGATTCCATCAGTATATTTCTCACAGTGAGTTGTCTGTCAAAATGAAGTGGATTTCTGTACCTAAGCACCATGCCAAATCACGGGCTTTTTGTACACAAGTAAACCTATTTCATATTCTAACGCTCTTTAGTCGACAGTGTAAACAGAAAGTTAAACAATATAAAGTAGAGGTCCCCATGAGAGTATTGCAGCTTCAAATATTACAAGCTGAATGTTGTACAAAGTGAAATAATTTGGTACCATGTGAGGTGGCTGTTAATCCAACTTCTCATTTTAAAAGTACAAAAGGAAAAGTAAAATTAAATATGCATCTTGCTTTTTTTAGTGGCAAGTGAATTTTAGAACACCCAAAGAGCTCACTTAATGACAGAAAGGCAGTGCTTTATAGAAAATTGCTACCTTATAAATGTAGCTGAAATGACAGAATAGAAAAACAATCATTTTATAACCCATAAGAAATGACTGACTCAAGCACAGTATCCACTGACATAAAAGCATTTGCAGGAGGGTGGACAGGTATTAACACAACACCACACAAAGAATCTTCAGGTAGCAGGGCTTAAATAAATGTAGATGACAAGAGGGGACATGGTGTCACTACCTAAAAAATGCTGATCGATATTAGCCTCACTGATGGCAGAATGATCGGATAATATCCATCCCTAGACAATTGGGATAGTTGAAAAAATGTGAATATCCCTGAGTATTAGATAATATTAGGAAATTAATACTTTTAAAGTGCAGTAATGCTATTTGTTTTGTGCAGGACAACATTCTTGGTTTTTGAAGATATATATTGAAGTAAAAAATTCAAAAATAGTTGAGCGACAACTCCAAGTTAAAATGTTGCTTCCTGTTCAGCACCCCCAGCACTCAGGAGGCAGAAGCAGGAGGACTGCTGAGTTCAAGGCTTGCCTGGGCTACATAGTGAGCTCAGGTCCAGCCTGAACCACAAAGCGAGACTCTGTCTCAAAAAAAAAAAAAGTTAGACATCTTTCATATGCAGTTCAGTTTGTAAAGGTTGCAGCCATGCAAAGAAATGGACTGTATCTTTGGCTAAGGTAGACATGAAACCTTGCTCTCTTACCCTTTCTTTTTTTTTTTTTTTTTTTTTTTTTTTTTAAGACAGGGTCTCGCTTTGTAGTTCAGGCTGGCCCTCAGCTCACTATGTAGCCCAGGCAAGCCTCCAACTCATCAATCCTGCTGCCTCTGTCTCCCAAGTGCTGGGATGACAGGTGTGAGCCACCACGCCCAGCACTGTAATATGTGGTATTGATTGCTGGTGGGCGTGAGTCGCCACGCCCAGCATTATAGGTGGTTACCAGGGATCGAACTCAGGGCCTTGTGCTTGCAAGGCAGGTGCTGGAACCACTGAGCTAAATCTCCGGCCCCCTCTTACCCTTTCTTATATCTGATATTTTTTATTATATTTTCCATGTTACAGAACTAATTGTGTTTACTGGTCTCCAGCCACTACGAACAAAAACACTTATGCTTCAGTAGTCCATTGTGTCACTATATTCACCTCACTAAATCGCAGTCTTCTGACTCAGCAGGACAAAAACATGTTATCCTCTAGATAGCAAATTGCAAAAAAGCAATTTTCCCATCTCTGAGCAAGATAATTGCTGTCAATGTTGCCATCACTCACTCTGTCACTCAGACCTGAAAACCTGGAATTATTTTTTACTCTTCCAACTTTTACCACCCACACTGAGTCACTTAGTCATAATAAGTTGCTTTTAATAATGTTTCTTACATTGGTCTCCTCTAGTACCACCTAAATTCAAGCCCATATTATCTCTTAGTCCTGGGTAACTACAATATTTTCTTTGTTAATAATCTGTCCACAGTTTATTATAAAAGTAATATGCCTTAGTATCAACAATTTGGAAATTTCAGATGGAATAACATCAGTTACGCACAGTCTTTCTGCCTAGAGATGCTTACTCATCCTAATCCATTTCCTCCCATTCATTGTTTTGTGAGGCATTAGGACACTTATGTAACAATCAGGATTATAATATGCTACACTTCTATAATGTTTCTTCCTCATTCAGACAGTAAACTCTTTGAAACCTAATTTTTGAAACCTTTCTTAAGCTAATTCTTGTTTTTCTTGATGGTTGATGATTCATAGCTTCTAATTTTTCATGTTAGAAAACAAATTATGTATTGGTCATCCTTGTGCTATTATTGGGTTATTTTCCTAAAATTGATTCCTAAAAGTACAATTATAGGACCACTTTTTCTTTTAACTGAGACAGGGTCTCTCTAAGTCATCTAGGCTGACCTCAAACTTACAATCCTTCTGCCTCAGCCTCATAAGTAGTTAAGATTACAACTATGCATTATTATGTCCACAAAATATCTGAATCTTTGGGCACTGACATAATATTTCAAGTTTTTTTTAAAAATTCTGGACCGGGCTGGAGGGTTAGCTCAGTGGTTCCGGCACCTGCCTCGCAAGCGTAAGGACCTGAGTTCGATCCCCGGTTACCACATATAATGCTGGGCGTGGTGGCTCACGCCTGTAATCCCAGCACTCGGGAGGCAGAGACGGGAGGATTGCTGAGTTCGCGGCGGCTTGCCTGGGCACCATAGTGAGCTCAGGGCCAGCCTGAA
>PVIC010044305.1:0-15074 GCA_004025085.1 Thryonomys swinderianus
AGATTGTCACTGTTTTAAAATGTCCTAAGCTTCAGCTTCAGAAGGCTGGAGGAGGAGTGAGATCTAAGAAATGGCTGAGGATGGTGAAGTGCTTTCTCCATGCAGCAAATCCCTACCAGGAATATGATCATCATGTACTACAAACATAGACAGTGATACTGCGATTGTCAAAGCTTGAAATTTCTACAGAGCAGTAAAATTTAAAAAAAAAAAATCTACTCAGGTTTCCTAACTTTGCTCGATATATGAACTGAATATACGACTTTAAAAGGCCTGAGGAGCTAAGACTGAGTCGTGAGCCATGTCTCACTGTGGACACAAAGGGACCACGCGTCTGTCCAGGCTCTGCTCTGGCCCCAACAACACACACGGTGCTTCTGTTAGTGCATTGAAACATGGTAATGTTGTACTATTTTTCGCATAAAATGTTGTAAGTGTGGCTTCAAAGAAAGTTAGTGACACCAGCAATAGTAAAGCAATTGTTAGTATAAAGCAACTGTGAGAACTGTGACAGTTAAAGAAGAAATTATTGCAAAATTTATTAAAGACCTGGAAAAATAAATTTATATCTGTAATTTTGGGGCCTCTCACTACTCCAGCTATTCATTCCTATTCCTTCTAATGCCTTTGACTCTCCAGGTTAAAAGAGAAGAAAATGTTCAGCCATAATATATAACTCACTGTTTTTGTTGTTTTTTGGTTTTTTGAGACAGGGTCTCACTTTTTTCAGGGCTAGTTCAGGCTAGCCCTGAGCTCACTTTGTAGCCCAGGCAAGCCTCGAACTCAGCAATCCTCCCGCCTCTGCCTCCCTAGTGCTGGGATGACAGGTGTGAGCCACCATGCTCAGCCTCACGTTATTTTTCTTTTTAAGAAAAATATGTTCAGTTCTCAAACTTTTCAGTGTTTGAACATGAATTTAGAATGAGTTGAGTTCAACAATCACTGTACATATGAAGAGGTCCAAGAGATATGAGAAGGGAGGTGTTAAAAATAAAGAGATGTCATCTGTATGTTCCCCACAATTCATGTAACCATCGCATCCTACAGACAGTTACCTATACAAAGAAAGACAGCAGGCCAGGAAAAGATGTGAGCATTTCCAGCTCCAGCTATAGGATCAGTGTCTACTGATATTAATGAGGAGTCCTGAGAAAGTAACCAAGTTAAGGGTATTTATGAACATTTGTGAAGAATGGCTGGAAAACTTTAGAAATTTCTAGAAAAGGCTTTTAAAAGTAAGGAGCTGCAGATGTTCCACAGTATATTGTGTCAATAAACAGTGAAATTCATATTATTTCAGGAATAATAACATGTCCTAAACCTATGAAGAGAGAAGACACTCAGAGGACATCTTCTTGCCAGTTTAAGTAATGAAAGATCATTACAATTATGTTACATGATAATACCTGATCCTTCCATGGTAAAATTGGGCTAGTAAATGAGCAAAGGTACTGAGCATGACTCTTCCTTTAGATGGGACCAGTACAGAGCTCAGAATTTATCCCAGAGACTATGCAGAGGTTGAAACAAAGCAGTGAACCTGTAAACCCATTTTAGGGCTTCTAAATTAACCCTAAGGACCTGAGATAAAAGCCAGAAGTTGCATTTTAAGTACTTGTGAAGATCCTGAGGAGGGATGAACATGAGCAAGAGCAGCACGCACCAGGCAGGCAGCACAGATGCCCAGGAGACTCCGGGCAGGAGCGTGTGTGCCTCGCCATCACACAGTTTTGAATGCTGGGTAAGCCTTGGCACAGCTAAGCTAGGTCAGCGATGTGCAAATCAGAAAGACAGAAGTGAATAACACATCATGTGGACACTAAGTTGGCCCTAATCATGTAAGAGCATTTATTTTTCTAGGAATTTCATATTTTCATTCAAAAATAAAATAGTAGCTATCACTAAACTCCCTGTATCTGTAAATAAATAGACCACATATCAAAAAAAAAAAAAAGAGTTCTTGGGCTAGAGGGTTAGCTCAGTGGTTCTGGCGCCTGCCTCGCAAGCACAAGGTCCTGAGTTCAATCCCCGGTTACCACATATAATGCTGGGCGTGGAGACTCACGCCCACCAGCCATCAATACCACATACCACAGTGCCAGGCGTGTGGCTCACTCCTGTCATCCCAGCACTTGGGAGGCAGAGGCAGGAGGATTGCTGAGTTCGAGGCTTGCCTGGACCACATAGTGAGCTCAGAGCCTGCCTGAACTACAAAGCGAGACCCTGTCTCAAAAAGAAAAAAAAAAGAGTTCTTAAAACTCTCTTGATCTGTATGATGACACGAGTTTTCTGTGTAATAATGATACCTCATAAAATTGGGATGAGAAGGAAAACCGTATATCCATATCCCTATCCCTGAACTTTTAGTTTTTAATTAGTAGCATACAGCTGTGCAGAACCACAAAATATTAGCATGATTGTTTTTGCTCAAATATAATGTAAAATTCAACCTCTCCTTTATAGTGTTTGCATCTATTTGCACAAGATGTATGCTCACAAAAAGATTTAGCTGCTACTGGTTAATCTAGAGGTGGCTGTATTAATAGGTTGCACACTTCATTGATTTTTAATTAATTTCTAAAGAGACACAGAGGATAACTACTCCAGCCCACAACATCTCCTTTCTCATTGCAGTCCATATCTTTATCGATTGGCTGCCTAAAGAGCAGAAGTAATCCATTTTAAGTACACCTCCGGTGAGAGAGTGCTAGTGGAGAAACTACACAACCCACCTCTTGATTGTAGTCACATTAGCCAAGAGTCAGAGGGAGGGAGAGATGGGAGCCTCGCTGGTTAGTATGTCCTGACCCGACAGAGGAGCTTTATGTCCAGCATTTATTTAGAGCTTTTAAGGGTAACAAACAGACTGCTGAGGCATGTGCCATAGGTTCACCACCATTTGCCTACAAGCTCCAGAGTGTAGCACCCTCCATCTCACCACAAATGTCACAGGCTTTAAATTTCCTCCACTGACACTGAAAAGAAAAATTGCTACTGTCAAACAGACAGCCTTCCAAACTTTTCATCTTATGATTAATTTAATCTAGCCATGAATGTTTTGGGTGCCAATTCAAAGCTAGGCAACCTTCATATTGTTTAGGATCACAGCTGAATTTACAAATACAGTGGATACAACCACAGGCCATATTAAATTCTGATGTGTTAGTGGTGACGCTGGTATAAACATACCTATTGTCCTGCTACTCATATAAAATTCTAGCACATGTATTTTTTACAGCATATAATACTTCATAATGAAAATAAATGAAGTTTCTGTTTTGTGTATTGTTACATTATACTTTTATTTTACTTTAGAGTTTATTCCTTCTACTTAATTTTTGCTAGATTAAACTAGCAGCACCTCATCTATTTGAGTTTACTATAATTCTCTTTAATATCTCATCTCAAGTGCTTGAATCAAACCATCTAAGTGTATAAGTAGAGTCTACAATGTTCATATAATGACAAAACCACCCAATGAAAGATATCTAATAATGTTTCCCAGTCACTAAGCAATGTGTGACTAATGTTGGTGTTTAAGATGCCTTATCCCTGGGGAACCCAATGAATTAAAGAGGTATCTAAGCTCTAGAAATTTGAATGTAAGAATTTTCTACTTGGGCTGAAGATTTAGTTCAGTGGTTCCAACTCCTGCCTAGCAAGCACAAGGTCCCTGGTTTGATCCCTGGTAACTACATACAGCAATACTAGGCATGATGACTCACACTCATCAGCAATCAGCACCACATACCACAATGCTGGGTGTAATCCCAGCGCTCGGGAGGCAGAGGCAGGAGGGTTGCTGAGTTTGAGGCTTGCCTGGGCTACATAATGAGCTCAGAAAAAGAATTTTCTATTCTATGATTTCTTAGAGCATTGATGTCTATATAACATTCCTATATGTGTGCACATACACACAACAGTATTTTGTTAGTTCAAATATTGTTTAATTATATAGTTTTATGAATATGGTCATATAACATAATAGTTAAGATCACTACTTTTGGAGTCAAACTGGCCTCAGTAAACTCCTGGTTGTGGCAAGTTTATAAAGTAGCTTTCAGCTACTTTTTCTCTTCTGTAAGTCAGTTGACTCATCTTCTGAAAGGAATAATAAAATGACAGTAGTATGGAACTCATGGAAATTTTGTTAATTCCTATATGCAGGGAATACTTAGACATCAGAGCATATATGACTAATAGATATTAGCTATTGCACATTTTACATAGATCTAATAGAAATAATTAGATATTTCATTCCCATATGACTTTACTTCTCAATTAGCAAAACACAGCTACATGTTGGTCTTCCACAGTGACTGTTATTTCTTGCCCAGACTCCTTTGCTCTTAAGATTGGCACTGTGTGACAGATTATGTTGTTAAGCAAATTTTTCCCACTACACAAATGCTGAAATTTAGTATTATCTGTAGTATCAAAGACATAGGACCAACAATGAAATGGTCAATAAATTGACAATGTTTGTACTTGTTCTAGAAGTGCATAAGTTGGCAAGTCTGTGAGTATAAATTAATGTAATAATGAAAATCAATAAACTGAATTACTCATAGATGGATATTTGGAAAGCATAATGAGTAAAATATGATACTGTAATGTGCCAAGTATTCATATTAAAAACAACACAAGACACCTCTTTGAAAAATATAGCTAAAACTATATATTGATGGTAGATTGGAAGAATTAGGTAAAAATACTGTTGTGGATATTTATGATGAACAAAGGAATGGGATTTGATGAGAGAATGTCATGGAACAATGATAAGAGCATGCATAAATTAAAAAGCATGACTAGCTAAAAATTCTTTCGATCTGAGACTCTGAAAGAAAACAAAGTGAAAAAAAAAAATTCACAGACATTGCTCCCTGAAAGCTGTGTCTGAGACAGGCTAGCATGCTGGAATTTTTTTCTGGTAAGTTTGTTCTCAGGAAAAATCTATAAAGCAGGGAGAAAGGCAATATTGGACAAAGAAAACAAGTCGAGCTGTGATGAAATTGTATCCCCACCAGTCCCACAGAGAGCCGAGAGCTGGAATAGCTCTTCATATTCATCAAAGGGACCGCAGTCATTGTAACTTTTGCATTAACTGAAGCGAAGCAGCTCCGTTTGTGGTTGAGTTGGGGTATCAGCGTCCCAAGGCTGATTCAGAAGTCACAGTCCTCTGTGGCCACCACTGTCAGGAGTGGAGGACTTTCGTCTTGAATGGGTTTGAAGAGCTCCTCCTACAGGCACACAAACATGATCAAAATCATTTTAAATAAATAGAGTGTGTTACATTCAATTAAGATGACAAAACTGCTTGCAGTCCATATAGCAAAATCTTCTTATGATCCCAACCTGAACGAAGGATCTGGAGGATGCGCACTGAAATTACAAACAGGAGAAGTGACTGACTAGTGAGTCCGGGCTGGCTCAGACTAAGCACATGAGTGTGTTCCTCATCCTCTGAGCAGAATCACAGCAGAATATCCAGGGACAAACCAAACGAGAAAGGGAGGCTACTGCATCAGAACGCAGCTGGGTAACTGGCTGCCATTTTGTTTTCTTCAAGTGGCTAAATTATATTTCAATAGTAAGAAGGGAGTTGAAGTTATTCATTTATTCACTGAATAGTCTTAGAACATGGACTGTTTTAGGTGTTTTACACTTACTATGCCCTTGAAACTGCAAGGCAGTCTTGGGTAGATATAGTTTTAGCCCCATTTACTACGTAAGCACAGTGCAAGATACAAATGTCACACAAATTATTCAAGGTCATTCAGTCAGTAACTAGTGCAGGGTGTATTTCTAGAGTCTGATGTCTTCACGCACTGCTACTGCTGTGATGGAAATAAATTCAAGGCTCTCTATCCCTGAACATTGGAAGAGAGATACTCTACCTTTTTCCTGGGCTCTGTGTCTATTATTGGCCGAAAATTTAATATTTTACAGTTCTCTCCACTATGGGTTGAATGTTTAAAGCTATAGGTAACACCAGAGATCGTTTAAGCCCATCAGTCAGAGTTGGCATGAGACCCTGTGGTCATGAAGTTCATTAGTAATATTTCCAGGACTTCTCCCTCACAACACGTGTGTCTCTGTTCTTTCTGAGGCACATGAACGTGGCCGATTGAAAGACCTCCCAGCTCCTTTAAGCACAGAAGCCTCTTCATTTCCCTTCATACACAATTTGGATGAATTGAGTGGCTTCCTTCAAAAATTCTCCCTGCTCCCTTGAATATGCATCTGTCTTCAGCCCTAAGAGTAGTAAACATAATGGTCTGATTTTTTTTCTCATAGAAAGAATTGCTTTTAGAAAGAAAGAAGAGAAGAAGGACTTTCGTTTGCAGGTAGATTTCCCAAATCTTCCTGTTATTAAGAAAGCTTCAGGTTGGCCCAGAGATTTAACTCAGTGGTTCTGGCACCTGCCTAGCAAGCACAGGGTCCCTGGTTTGATCCCCAGGAACCACATACAATACCAGGCATGGTGACGCATGCCCACCAGCAATCAGTACCACACACCACAGTGCTGGGTGTGGTGGTTCACGCTTGTAATCCCAGCACTCGGGAGGCAGAAGCGGGAGGATTGCTGAGTCCAAGGCTTGCCTGAGCTACAGAGTGAGATAGAACCAGGGGCCTTACGCTTGTTTTTGGAACCACTGAGCTAAATCTCCAGGCCAGAAACATTTTTGTTATAGTAAATATATTCTTTTATTAACCATATGATGGACAACATTCTGTAGCACTAGAGACTTTTATATCTATACTGTCAAACTTTTATCATTAGTAAATTCCTAAAAACATGTGATATATTATGAAGCACACCAAATCTTTCAATATATTCCCTACTTGTTCTTTTCTTTCTAAGTGACAGCCTCCTCCAAAGAATCATTATTAAAATGAGGCTTTGAGCACTAATTCTGAAATTTGCATCAGTACATTAATCTTGGTGGTAAGTTGCAGGTATAGGTATCAGTATTTGCAAATAGTTATTGAATACCCACTGTGATACATTAGGTGAGGGTTACAGATTCTTCTAAAATAGGCAATTCTTGTTAATGAGGAGAATTCTTATCCTTTCTAGGACAGTTGATACTTATCTGTGGAACATAAATAAAAGTTTGAATATTCTGTACTTGCTATATGCCATTTACTATGTAAGTGTCTTATACCCAGTAAGGTGCCCACCCCGCACAGCAGCCTGGGGGTGTGATGCTGGTGTGGCCATTTGGAGAGCAGGAAGAGGTTAAATAACTTGCCCTTTGCCCCACATCTGTAACATGACAGACCAAGCAGCTGACTCATAATCTGCAGTCACGCCCACTCTGCAGCTGTGCATACCTGGTCCCAAAGCAAGGGTGGAGTCTCCAACTCATACAGTCAATGTCCCTGCTAAATTAGAGATGATTCTCAGCTTTCACTGAATGTTAAATAAAGGTTTAGTTTACAAAGTCAGCAGCTTTATGTCCTGAAAGTCAGACAAATCACCGTTGCTATTTTTACTTCAAAAAATGAGGACCTCTAAAGCTGTATCCCTCAACTGTGTATATTAATTTGTATATTAACCTGACCCAGTGACTCATCCCAAGACGGAACAGATTTAAACGTGTGGATGTTGGAGTCCCACAGCAAGGAATCCACTTCTTCTTAGCTAGATGACTTGGAACAAGTAACTAGATCTCTCCCACCTTAAGCATCTCTGTACTCCTAATGGCATAAAAACAGTGCACATGGTGTGTTCTCTCACTGATGTGAAAGAATTTGGGTTAGTGTCTGCTGTGTGCCATGTTCAGGGTCAGTATTGACTGCGGCATTTGCATGCCTCACGTTGACCTTCCTTGAGCTAGCCTGGCCGAGTCACTGGAGACACTCCTTGAAAAAAGTCAGGATTTCCTGTCCAACCCACGGTGCAATCCTCCATCGTAACTAACAACCCCCCCTCCTCCATTCATCCTCACATCTACCAGGGTATCATCCGCCTATTTTTATCACTTCTCCTTTTAAAGACTGTCTGCCTTCTGAGTTAGATGACATTCCAGTTTGAAGAATGATTTTAACTTGAAGGAATCTAGTAGAAGAATAGGACTATCATGAGCTCTTCCATAAGAAAATCCACTCGGTGGCTCTGTTGTGAAGACACCTTCCTGAGCAATCCAGAGATGAAGATGATCTAACAGTAACTTAGACTGAAAGCAGACCTGGGGCGGCAGAGTGAGTTGCTTGGAAGTATGAGTCGGAACAGTTTCATAGAAACCTTACAAGTACCTGTTTGGTGGTTTGAAAAGGAAACATACTTCCGTTTTTATTGCCGCCCATGATAGATAAGTGGTGGGGCAATCTATAGATTCTCAGCTGATTGCTTGTATTGGATTCTCTTTATTTGGAAGACAGTGCTTTTTCCAGAAAAATTATTAAATTTATTGGTAATTTAAAGTCACAAATTTCTTGATGGATGTAGGTTAATTCACTATTGGTAAAGCACATATCACCATCCCTACCCATGTTTGTAAAATGTAGAAATTATATTTCCTTTAGAATACTATTTAGTCTCAGCAATCCCTTTGCACCTAAATTTCAGAAGCCAATGAAAAGAACTTACTGTTCTTTTTCAGTGTTCATTTAATTCTGAGGGATGAACATTCCGTTTTATACATATATCTTGAAATTTTTCTTTCTGTGATATTCCCTCTGGCCTCGTTTAGAAGAATCAGACCCTCATGCCTGGGAAGTTTGAGGGAGAATCATGAATTGTAAAAACCACAATTCTTAGGAAGCAATAGTGTAAGTAGTGGGACCCTGGAAAAGTAAAAATTGAATGTGCTCAATGGGGTACAGTGATATTCAGTTAAAGAGATTGACTGACCCCCGCCCAATGTGGAAAATAAAGAAAAAAGATCTGAAAAAACAGACATAACTCATGAACTACAAATGTACCACTTTTATTTTACAGCATTTCCATCTTACTTCTTTAGCTTTTCTGCTTTCAACTGTATCTGTGACTAATTCATTCTTGGTATTTGTTCCAGGATAATGTTTTTAAGGCACAGTGAGAAGTGGGTCACCCCCCTTTTAAAACAATGTGCTCATCACCAGATTGGACACTGGAAAATAAGAAAATCCATTCTCTACCTTTGTACCACGTGGCTTTTTCTTACTTTTTTCAGTCTCACTGTTCACTGCTCAACCTCATGTACAATGCTTCATAATTACAATGCTGACATAATCTTTCCAAGCACACAAGTTACTGATGTCCTTTGTGATGGCTTTCTCTGCCTTCCATTTTTTTTTCTGCACATCTCCCTTAAACCTGCTTATATCTCTGAAATCTGTTTTTAGGGAGACCTCTTAGGCTACCCTCCAGAAGAATCTCAGAATACAGTCCTTAAATGCTGTGCCTGCATTACAGCAATCCATACGTATTAGCCCACTTTATTAATTAGTCTAAGTCCCTCTTTAATGCATGAGCCTTGTCTCCTTTTGTCTCTCTGGTGTCTAGTGCACAGACCTCAGTAAGAGTTATACACGTGTGTTGACTGGAATATTAACTGCTGCCAACCTGATTTCTATATTCTGATATGTAGGTAGTAAGAAAGAATGATGAATGTCTGTATGATGTTTCTTAAAGGAAAAAATTATTGGGGGTGGCATGAAAATATTTCACCTTCAGGGCAATAGATTTATTTATCTTTAATCCTTTAAGTCACATACGGGTTCTATCTTCTCAGATTCACCTTGTTTTAGGAATTTCCAATTTGATATAATAAAACATAAAGCACTACTTAGGAAAGAGGGCAGAAATTCCATGAATATCATTTGTTGGTTGATTTCAGAAAGCACTAATACATAAAGTGTCACCTCCCCATTGACTGATTGGACCATATACGGTGCTATCTCCACCAGTTGTGTTTAATGGACATTTATATGGAGTTTGGCCCACGATGCTGTTTGAAGCAATCTTCTCTTTACACTATACCGAGTGTATGGTCCATAATTGTCTGACCTATGTGATTTATGTGTCTGTTTTCCACAGCTTTTGTTTGGATATCAGAAACCATTAATCCTTCAGACTCCTACAGTTGTAATGTTAACTGCCAACAGCATTGATTTGCAATTGGCATGAGTGTGTGCTCCAACAGTTTTATAATAATCCAATTCTCTCTTTGATGACAACCTTTTTTTATCACTGAAATTGTTGAATGTGCAGCTTTTCCTAATTCATCAAGAAAAGTAGGTTCACTTTAGCCAAGGTTTGTAAGTGTGTTGGCTTCGTTTTACACGAAGTTTTTAAGGACAGTGTTTAGCAACTCTTCATCCATTCCTCCAAGTATAATTAGGAAGATAATTAGAACTGCTTATGTTTTTTAAAATTTATGATTACATATATTAACACACATGTTATATGCGTGTATAAGGTACACATATAAAGTAAGATCAAAACATATGGTGACTATTCCAGTTGTAGAAGTCGGATTACAGTCAAAACTGTTCATTGGCCACGGTCTGCTCCCTCTGACTCGCGACACACTGAGCCGTCTTTCGGGGCCCTCTGCAGCGAGTCTCTCCAAGCCGAGGGCTGAGCCCCGCAGCATGCGGGGAGCAGGCAGGCAGGTTCATCCCACAGCGTGTCTCTGTTCCCTGCGTTCACCCCGCCTGGTCCTGTGTGTCATCTGGGACTTCTCCCAAGTCACGGTGGCCATCAGAAGTCAGTATTTTTTAATCAGTCAAGAACACCAGGACAGCTACGCTTCAAAATTGAGGACGCCCATAAGTGATTTCTAGACCATATCAGGGAACTTCCAGCGTGACATGATCAGTGTGTTCAAGGCAAGGGGAGCTGTTTTGAGGGGAAATTAATACCAGTGTGCCATTTACAGCGACCGATTTTTAAAAAGTTTTCACTGAACTTTGGATCATACCTAATATATGTATTGTGGTGGTGTTGGATATGTCTCCTAGCAATAAGAAATATATTATATTTTTAATTTCCCTCCGTGGTTTATAAAGACAACACGAAAGACTAATTTTCCAGCTGTTATAAACTATGTCATTTCATTTGTGTGTTTTTATCATGACAACTAAAGTCACAGGCCTTTTTAGACATTACAGACTTTTAAGCTCCCTAAGGTATATTTCATTGTTTATGGCCGTAGAAAGAATAGTGCAACTCTTCAGTCTTGATAGAGTCTGTGATAGTGATTCTGGTACTACTAAATCTTGAATGAAATGTTTTTTTAAAAAAAAAATTGTAGATAGGTGCATTTATTCGGAGTGTGTGTGCGGGCGTACAATATTAAGTAGAATTTATGTAGAAGAAAATGATGAGCACATATATGACAGTCACGTGAACTTTCCACTAAGACACCAGCACACTTTGCTAAGGAAGCTGTTCGCAGAAGGCTGTGAGCTCTCTTGGGAAAATGACCCCCCATGTGTGCCACAGGCAGGTAACTCTGCTGGAGGGTTCTCAGGAGGAAAAGACCAAAGGCTGTCTGTAGTTTGCCACCCCTCCACCGCCACTAGTTCTTCTCTGATTTGAAAATATTCGAAGACTGGCTTCATGGAAAAGCAATGAAGAAAATGCTAAGAAATTTAGAGTATGAAAAAGGCATTAACAGGCTCTTCTGGGGGGTACTTGATGTTTTTTAGGGAATGATGTACCTGGAAGAAAGACGACTTGTTCACCGGGATTTGGCAGCTCGTAATGTCTTGGTGAAATCCCCAAACCATGTAAAAATCACGGATTTTGGACTAGCCCGACTCTTGGAAGGAGATGAAAAAGAGTATAATGCTGATGGAGGAAAGGTAAGTATCCTTTCGAGAGGAATTATTTCTCAAAAATGTAGCATGGTATCTGTTCATCCTCTCACCTTTCTATATGTTTTAGGAAGAAACCAGTGAGCTTAAGATTTTGATTCTAATACTTCATTTCTACTGTTCATAATTTTCTTATCTAGGGTCAAAAAATAAAACACATGTCCAGCTTTTGTTTCTCAAAGGCGAGTAATACATGGCGATATGCACTGGACCCAAGTGGTCTTCGTATTAGTTGCAGTAATAGGAATTGAGCAAATCCTGAGGACTTCATTAATTGAAACGTAAACACAGGGCCATAGTTTCCTGTTAACCCTAAGAGCACAGGATTTATTCTTACTCAAAGGTACAAGTTCTCATAGACTAGAGTTTGACTACCACCAAGAGCTCATTTGAAAGATGACTCTTCTGTTTACCTTTGCCACAAGGTATTTTTCTGTTCCAGTATCCTGGATCCCAATGATCTGGGTATGATTTTTTGAGATTTCTTTTAGCTTTCATCATAGTGTATAATTAATTTTCTAACTCCCTGCTGGAACACAGCTACTGTGTCAGAGAGGGCTGAGGAAAGCCACATTAGCTAAGGCCTTGTCTACTTTTTCTATATTCTTCAGTTTCAGCCTCTTCCTGCTACCATACAGTTCCGATGCTATCTTTACCTCCTCATTAACCCACTGTTTAATTTACAATTCTGTGCTAACCAATTAGTGATGTATTTGGCTTGACCTAAGAAAATGTAGGTCAAGCTAGTCCAGATGAAATAAACAAATGCAACTTTATTCGGTGGTGATCCATCAACTTATTTTAACAAGAGTAAGCCAGGTGTGGGGGGGGCAGGCCCAGAAGCACTCAGGGAGGCTGAAGTAGCATCTCACAAGGGAGGTGCTGTCTCTAAATAAAAGAAATGTTAAAAATAGGTTGGGGTTGTAGGTCACTGTGAAAGCTCTGTGTTTCATTCCCACTGCTGAAAAGAGAGAGAGAAAAAAAGCATTATTCACATGTCATAAAATGTTTATGTGCCCTATTTATCATGAGACATCCAAATATATACTGTAAATCTTCTGCAGCAATAGGATTTTAGACGTTTAGCTCTGGCTTTTTACTCTCAGTGTTTAGGTAACTATGTTCTCAAGTTTTATCCCAAGGCAAGATTAAAAAAAAAAACTTTAAAAAAAAAAGAGAAGTCTTCAGTTTTGGGGAATCATCTGGGAGTTCCTTGATTTTATTAGCCTCTTTTGCTTGTTTACTGCCAAATTGCAGTAGCGACCATCACTTTGAAAATTCATTACAATATTGCAAAGCAGTAGAAGTTATAAATCACATAACTTCCCTTGTCTTAAGAACATACAACCATAAGATTTGTCTAAAGCAAGATTCATTGTAGCTTTAAATGCCCAGCAACCATTAAGTCTTTATCAAGCGACCTGTGATTAAACTCACTTCTTTAACACAATGTCTGTAGTCCATAAAGCCTGCTAGCTCCTCGCCCATAGGGAAATTACTTTCAATGTGTCTTCTGTTCTCTCTCATTGAATCCCATGATTCTGCCTTAGAATTACCTTGATGTCACCTTGTGAGCAGCCAACCTCATGACTTCAAATGCCTATTTCGTTTCATGCTTTCAACTGCAAAGTAAAAGTGTTTATCTTTATTCCATAGAATCTAATTATATTTCCAGCTATATAATGCTGCCCTTCAAGTTGAAATGCATTCTGCTGACCCATCAGCACCAGGGGTTGTGGGTTGAGTTGTTTTTCCTACAGTGATGATGGATTTGTGCTGATCCACTCACATTCTTTTATGAACCAGTTCCTATTTTGGAAATGGTACATATTTTCAGTGCTGGGAAACTAAGACAAGGGAGGTCATCTGTGGCTGGAGAACAAAGCAAAGTTAAGTTCGGAATTCATGATTTCATGCCATTTAGTGCTCAGAATATACGAGCAGAGATGAGGGGACAAATGTAGCAACAATTCATTATATTCATGGTCCAAAATGTATCTGAAGGTGACAAGGGATAAAATAAAAATGTAGGGCCGGAGGGTTAGCTCAGTGGTTCCGGCGCCTGCCATGCAAGCACAAGGTCCTGAGTTCGATCCCCGGTAACCACATATAATGCTGGGCATGGAGACTCAAGCCCACCAACAATCAACACCGCATACCACAATGCTGGACGTGGTTGCTCACGCCTGTAATCCCAGCACTCGGGAGGCAGGGACAGGAGGATTGCTGAGTTCGCGGCGGCTTGCCTAGGCACCATAGTGAGCTCAGGGCCAGCCTGAACTACAAAGCGAGACCCTGTCTCAAAAAGCTAAATAAATAAATAAATAAATAAAAGTGTAAAAAAAATCTCGCTTTTAAACAAAAAATATGACACAGATACATTTTTGAAACACATGTATTCGATGTTTAGTTTTGATATTGTAGGTCATGACATTGCATACATTTTTTTGAGACAGGGTTTCACTGTGTAATTCAGGTGGGCCTCAAATTCATGGTGATCCTCCTGCCTCTGCATCCCAAGTGCTATTATGGGCATGTGCCAGCACACCTGGCACATACAGTTTAATTGCTAGACATTAATTAAGGATATAGAAACTCATTTCTATATTGTTATTTTACTTTTTAGTGTTTATGAAGCTTTTTGAAATAATGTATTTTGGGATTGATTGATCTTATGAATTTATAAATTGCAATTTATTATCCATCTTACAAATAATCTACCAAAAAAGAAAAGAATCCACTTAAGTGTATATCTTTGTATACAAAATCAAAATTTTAATTAGGGTAATGAGACTATATTTAAGAAATGTAAAAATGATTTTATTGTGATTATAAAATTTTCACTGCTTATTTCTCTGTAGATGCCGATTAAGTGGATGGCTTTGGAGTGTATACATTACAGGAAATTCACTCATCAGAGTGACGTCTGGAGCTATGGTGAGTGAATTTTCTTTATCAAGTAAGCTATTAAGTCCAAAAAATAGTTTTTGTTCATTTAAACTGTTTCGAGCTATGTGTATTTATTGTGCTGGGAATATCTATCTACCTGCTTCATTTCCTAAAGGAATTAACTCTGTTCTCTTAAAAAACACTCAAAATAACAGTATTATCTGCATTTTTGTTATTTTCCAATACTCTAAAATGTAAAATGTCAGTATCTCTTCTGAGTAGTCTTCCATAAGCTCTGGTTTGTTACCAATTTATCTGATTTTTTTTTTTTTTTTTTTTTTTTTTTTTTTTTTTTTTTTTTTTTTTTTTTTTTT
>PVIC010044306.1:0-15060 GCA_004025085.1 Thryonomys swinderianus
GCCCAGCATTATATGTGGTTTCCAGGGATCGAACTCAGGACCTTGCACTTGCGAGGCAGGCGCCAGAACCACTGAGCTAACCCTCCGGCCCAGAAGTATAATTCTTTTATTTATAGGCATGATCATCTATACGGAAAAAATATACAAAAGTTACCCGCTTTTCTTATATTAGAAAAAACCATCTGAAAAATTATGAAAGCCACTTCTAAGAGCATCAACAATTATAAAATTCTTAGAAGTCAATTTAACAAAAGAAGTGCAAGATTTGTACAATGAAAATTAAAGATCATTGTAGGGAGAAACTAGTAAGTGTAAAGATATTTTATGTTAAAGGACTGGAAGATTCAATTTTGTTAATTTAGTGATTCTCCCCATGATGATACATGGAATTAATGTAAATCCTATTCCCAGGTGTTTTTGATAGAAATCAGAAAAAAAAAATTTTTTTTATTTTTTGAGACAAGGTCTTGCTTTGTAGTCAGACTGGCCCTGAACTCACTATGTAACCCAGGCTGGCCTCAAACTCACAGCAATCCTCCTATCTCTGCCTCCTGAGTGCTAAGATTACAGGCATGAGTCATGGTGCCGGCATTGTGGTATGTGGTATGGGAATTGAACTAAGGACCTTATACTTCCCAAGCAGATGCCGGAACCACTGAGCTAAATCCCCAGCTCAAAACTGGAAAGTTGATCTTAACTCGTATATGAAATGTAAAGGATCCAAAACTAATTTTGAAAAAGAAAGTATTTAAATTACCAGTTCTAAACTTACTAAAAACCGTAACAATCAAGATAGCACAGTACTGGATAAGGATAGTATCTCAATATATGGAACAATTAAAAGTCTAGAAATAAAGCTATTCACTGCTATAATAACTGATATTTTACAAAGATGCCAACACAATTACAGGAAGTTTTTTCAACAAATGATGCAAGGATGATCTGAAAAGCATATTAAAAAATTCTTAGGCCCTTATATATATGCACAGTATATTCAATATGGACCCTAGATCTATAAAAAAAACAAACCAAACCTATGGGAGAAAATCTTGATAACCTTAGATAAGGAACAAAGGATTCATATGAAAAATCAAAAGCATAAGTTACATAAAAAAACAGACTATTAAAAACTTTTGCACTTCATAAAACACCAGGAAAAAAAAAAACAAGAAATCAAGGCACAGACCAGATAAAAGAACTTTGTAAATTATACCTAATTTTTTTAAATAAAATTTTTTTTTTTTTTTTGCAGTACTGGGGATCAAACTCAGGCTCTTGTGCATCCAAGACTGGCATGCTACCACTTGAGCTAAATCTCCAGCCCTTTTTTTTTTTTTTGAGACAGGGTCTTGCTGTGTAGTTCAGGCTGGCCCTGAGTTCACTATGTAGCCAAGGCAAACCTTGAACTCAGCAATCCTCCTGTCTCTGCCTCCCAAGTGCTAGGATTACAGGCATGAGCCACAACGCCCAGCCCCCAGCCCTTTTTTAAATACTTTTATCCAGGACTCTCTTGACAATAGAACTCTTTCAACAGTATGTCCTAAGATCAAAAAACAAAAAACCACCCTCCCCCTCAAAAAATAGGGATTCTACTAAAAACAACTTAGAAATAGCTAAGAGACAAGGTTTCTACTATTGTTTAGAGAAATGCAAATTATAATCCCAACACACTACTACCAGATATTCACTAGAATGGCCACAGTCAAAAAGAGAGAATAACAAATGTTGGTGAAGATGTGGCAAAAACTATTTTCCTGTACATCTTTGCTAGAAATGTTTTTGGAACAAGCACTTTGGAAAACATTTTAATAGTCTCTTAATAAGTTAAAAACAAGCTTACCATAAAACTCAATGACTTCCCTCCCAGGAATCTACCCAAGAGAAATCTGAATGCACACATAAGACTTGTACATAGATTTTTTTCATAGCAGAATCATTTATAACAGCCAAAAACTGGAAATAATCCAAAAGTCCACTTAACTGATGAATGAAAACAAAAATGTGGCATATTTATATACCACTCAGGGATCAATTAGAAAATTCCAATAAACTTAATTAATTTAAAAATATTACTAATGTCGGGCATGGTGGCTCACAGTTGTAATCCCAGCACTCAGGAGTCAGAGCAGGCAAGATTTCTGAGTTCCAGGCTTGCCTGGGCTACCCAGTGAGCTCAGGGCCAGCCTGAACTACAAAATAAGACCCTATCTGAAAAAAAAAAATTATTGATACAAGTAACATGGATGAACCTTAAAAACATTAAGTGAAGGAAGCTAGATGCAAAAAAACACAATTCAGTGTGATTCCACGTATGCAAAAGAAAAAACTTAAGAATGACAGTGGTTCTCTGGAGCTGAATGTGCACTGGATTAACTGCAAAATGAAGCAGAGAATTTGAGATGGAGGGACTATGAAAACATTTTAGAACTATTTATGTTTATGGCTGTACAATTCTAAAAACCACTAAACTGGGGTCGGAGATTTAGCTCAGTGGTTCCGGCGCCTGCCTCGCAAGCACAAGGTCCTGAGTTCGATCCCGGAGACCACATACAATGCTGGGCATGGTGACTCATGCCCACCAGCCATCAATACCACTTACCACAGTGCCGGGTGTGGTGGCTCACACCTGTAATCCCAGCACTCGGGAGGCAGAGACAGGAGGATTGCTGAGTTCCAGGCTTGCCTGGGCTACATAGTGAGCTCAGGGCCAGCCTGAACTACAAAGCAAGACCCTGTCTCGAAAAAAAAAAGAAAAAGAAAAAAAAAACCCACTAAACTGCACACTTAGAATGTATGATTTTTATGATAAATTTTAACTCAATAAAGTTATTAAAAAGACTGTTCTCTCTTCAGAACTTCTGAAATTGTGATGATCAGATTAACTGCAATCAAGTCTGAGTTTAAAGGATGGCAGAAAGAATGAAACCAGGTGCAGAAAGATGTCTTTGATTTACTGAATTGACAATCTCAGAACAATCTACCTGCAGACTTAGGTATACGATAAAATTTCCTTCCTCTTTTTATTTTTGGTGGATGTACTAGGTACTGGATGTAAGACCTCATGACAACTCAGAAATATGTTTGTATAACAAGTGTAAGACCCTAGGTTCAACCCTTGGCATGGCCAAAAAATTGTGATCATAATGTGTATATAAAATGTACCAATAAAATCAATTTTAAAAATTAAGTATTGAAAATTCTGGAGGACCCAAGGATATGTTTGATTCATTATAAAAAATGTGGAAAATCCAACACACAGGAGGTATCACAAAAAGCCAGGAATTCTAAAGGATTTTGAGTGATAGAAGAATATGATTAGGGATAGAGAAAGACAAGAAAAGAGGGATATGTCATTCAGAACAGCCCATAACAGTGGAATCAATGAAGAATGTCCAAAATGACTGAGGCAGGCATTATAACTTAGCTCCTGTCACCCTATGATATTCATGAAAAAAAAGTATTCTACATGAAGACAATGAAAAATAATAACTGGTCTGAAAAGCCAAGTAGCTACTAAAGTGAAATAGCCATGATTCTAAATTTTAACTCAAAAATCTGATTCTAAAATATATATTTTCCTTTGTTTTGCTGCTAAATGAAGCCTTTATCTTCATTTTAAGTTCAGAGCTTTGTAGAAGACATCTTTTTATAGATGAGTTACATGGCCAATGTTACATAATCAGTTTTCTTGAGCACCAGATTTAACAAACCAAAACTGATATGCACATTCCCCTTGACTTTCAAAACCTTGATCTACTCTTGTTTTACTCCCCATTCTTTTTCCTTCTATTCACTGCATGCTGATTTTTGCCCTTTTCTAATTTCTACATACTCTTTCTAGGAATGTCATCAACACCCAGGACCTCAACTATCACTATTACTGGTGACTCCTGCTTCTGTTGCTCCAACTTCAAGAAACTTTTTCTCCCTAATCCAGGCCGGGATGAGTATTTCTCTGTACATGCTCAAATTATATTCAATAATTCTAATGACCATTCCTCACAGTGTACTCTATTTGCAGTTCTAGTCAGGTGTCCTTCTCTGCATGCCCCAGAATACATTGTATTTATCTTTTAGCATCCATCGTGCTATATTACAAATTATTTACTTTATCCATTTTTCCCATAAGACAATGAGGTGTTTGAGATCTTATTCTCAATCTCCCCCCATGCCTAGGGTAGTGCAAGATATATAATAGGTACTCTAAAAATGACTAAACCCATGAACAAAAATAGAAGTTAGGAGCATACAAGAAGTCTTCAGAGATTTTTTTCAAATGAGAAAACAAGGTAAGAAAAGTTAGGTGAGTCATCCAGTCAAGTCTTGGTCTCCTGAATCACAATTCTATTCCCTCAAAATCACAGTATCTATTAAATTATGTTTACTGATTTAAGCTTGAAGAAACAATAATACAAAAAAGAATACAAAAGTCCATTTCAGCTTCCATCACTCCAGCTTGTACTAACTTTATTGGTTATAGAGAACTCTGATGTTATTACTCAATATTTTTCCTGTACAAAAGTTTTAACTGAATCAATCTTTTCACATATCCTTCATATACATACTTCAACTCAATATATATTAAGCAATTCCATGTTAAAAAAATGATGTACTGAAAGTTATAATTTGTCAGCACTCAAAAAACTTACTTAAAGAGCACATATTATGCTCTTTAGGTTTTGTTTTGTTTTGTTTTTTGAGACAGGGTCTTGCTTTGTAGTTCGGCTGGCCTTGAGCTCACTATGTAGTTAAGGCAAGCCTCCTGCCTCTGCCTCCTGAGTGCTGGGATTACAGGCATTAGCCACCACATCCGACTATGCTCTTTAGGTTTAACAATACCTGAAATATCTCCCTTATGCCAAAATATGATTTAAGTGAGAGAGTAAGGTTAAATGTGAACACTACAGATAGGCACTGCAACTTCCCCAGGAAAATCCCCATAGTCCAATGCTACTGTTTTTATTAGTTGCTATGATATACTACAGTGGTGTTACTGGGCAACAACTTGGGAGCTAGGCTGGCAAGCTCACTCAAGAAACAACTCAATCATCACTCAGATTTATAAAAAGTACTGAGACTCAGTTTTATCTCTGTTCCTTCAACTAAAGTAATTCTTTGTTTTAAAGATTTAGATACAGGATTATGGCAAGATTATAAAAATCACCTGAAATTAGGGCCAGGGATGTAGCTCAGTGGCACTGTACCTGCCTGGTAAGTACAAGGTCCTGAGTTTGACCCATTACCAAAAGAAAAAAAAAATTACCTGAAATTTTTAGACATACCTTGAGAATGACAAGTGCTTTCCAAAAGGGAATGAATAGTTTTAGGTTCTTTTTAACTCTGAATTAAATCCAAAAACAATGCAGTCACCATATACAGAAAACAAATAACTAATTATCTTTCTTTATTTCTTTTATGCTGGATTATAACTCAAACTTAAACAGTGCTAACCTTCACAGTCAGTGATCTCTCCATGATCTAGAGAGTAGTCCTAACAGGATAAAAAGAATGTGTGTGTGTGTGTGTGTGTGTGTGTGTGTGTGTAAAATAAGCTTCAATAACTGTTCATTTATGAGGGCAAAATGAAAATATTGACATAATTTTATAAATCAAGTCTTGACCTGATCAAAAAGTAAAATGGAACAGAGTAAAATAATAGATGGGAAGGTAGTAAGGAGGGTGAAACAGAAGAGGGAAGAGGAAAAGAGCCAAGGGATTCATTTTTCTAAAAGTTAATCTACTAGAGTTTACAAAGGAAGAACCAAGAAACTGACCAGATTCCAACAGGCCACACGGGAATAGTGCCAGGATTCTGGAGGGAGTCCTTACTGCTAGTACTATCAATAGAATTTCTCCAATATTCACTTTCTAGGAATACTTCTCCTGATTCAAATGAAAACCCTTTCTTTAATGAATCCTCCTTTTTTATGATTTGCTGTTCCCTTTTACATAACTTATTTCTTCTATCAATAATGTTCTTCTACTATGTCACAGAAAGTATGAAAAAGGTAGAAATAAAACATTTATTCAGCAACTTTTATTTGGAAAAAAAAAAGAATAAAGCTCACTGAGTTGTCCTACCCTTAAAGAACTTACAATCTAGTTAAGAAGGTAAAACAAAACAAAACAAAAAAGATAAAATAATACAATATAATCTATCAAGTATTGATCCAGGGGAGCAAGCCTAACTCCCAACCTGCTAGATATCTGAAACATGAATTCATGTTCTCTAAAATTAAAGAATGAATTCTAGCAACAACACAGGTTAAGAGTAGGAAAACTTTACTGAGAAAGCTTCTGCCCAAGAGGGATGGAAGGGGGATGGGCAAGTGGGTGAACCCACCTCACCTTACTTCCCAGGGGGTTTTTATGAGCAAAGCCATGAGGCAAGGCGGGTTTAAGGTGTGACAAAACCATAGTCAACCAGTAACATTGCAAGTACGGTTGCTTAGGTAATATTTGTACAGTGAGAATTCACAAAATGGACAAAACCATAATCGACCAACAAGATTACAAGTATAGTCATATAAGTAATGCTAATGAAAGTGGGGCCCAATGGGAAAGCAAATCACACAACAAATGTACAAGGATTTTCAATCAGGGATCTTTTCTGGGAGGGTGGGTTAAGACCTCAGACTCTACCCTAGGGATTGAAGTCTACTTAGAATATCAGTCACTGCTATTTACCCTACCTGTGCGGAGTAGTTTTCTCCTGTGGTAATGTTGGCCTTCAGTGAAGGTCTCCTTGATTGTCCTCCATTTGCTTTTTGAGGGCCGGTCTAACTGCCTACAAGATAACTAGCTTCTTTACCTACAACAGTATCACAAATAAGTACTAAAGGGTTTCAGAAGTCAAGGTAGAATCCAACTTTTACAGAAAAGGTACAATTTACATTTTAAGAAAAAAAGGAGAAACTGTCAAGGAGAAAAGTACACAGCAGTCTTAGAGAACAAAGACTTGTTTTCTATGAAGAGATAAGCTTGGAAAGGCAAGGTAAGAAGATTTTGAAGGACTCACCTCATGTTGAGAACTGCAGTTAAAAGGACATTACGTAAACACACACATATCCCGCAAAAGTACCACACAAGTTAAATAATGAAAGAATATTATTTACTGAGTCTAATACATCATGTATGACAAAATCAAAGCCAAACTCACTCACTTTAGAGATAGTACTTAGAAGGAAAAAAAATCTAGCAATTCACTAGTTTTTCAATTAAGAATTTTACTCTAAATTTCTTGAACCTCCTACAATAGAATACTGATTTATACCAACAAATCATTCTTGATTTTTTTCCCTCTCTGTCTCACCTGATTTCAGAATATTTCATTACTTCAACATCAGCAAATGAGGGTTGAGTGTGAGAACTAAATTAAAATCTATGGATTTTAGCCATACAGTGCACCAGTGGTGGTGAACCTATGGCACATGCAAAACTGTATTTTTCTCTTAAGACAAAAGATGTTGATGTAGGAGCTGTCTTTTCTAAACTAAATCCTCAGCATTCAGTTTTCACTGCAGTGTTGGCACTATGCTACAAATGAGTATTGGGTTGCTGTTTGAGCACTAGGTCTCAAAGGTTCACCATTGCTGTAATTGGGTATGACATAAACTTGAGGTCCCAATTCCCACTATTAATAGTTTTATTTTAAAAAGGTTATTTGTATCGTTATGTCTCAACTCTTCTCATAAACTTACTTGAAAGGTTATAGTATTCAAAAGATAATTTTAAAAGTGCTCTGAAAACTTAATGATTTGCCATACAAATTATATCACTAGGGGATCAATGAATGTATAAAGACTGAGGTTACTGGCTAGAGGAAGGAGTATAAGGAAGAAAAGAGGATGGAAAAAAGGAATTAAAATGTGATATGTACATGTACCAACATTATGTACTGCAAATATGTACTAATAAAAAACAAAAATTTTTAAATAGCTTGTAAATAAGCAGTGTTTCATGCTCCCAAATGCTGTATGTAACTCTAAACAGCTATTACTAAACAGCTGTTACTTGACACTACGCCCAAGATAGTCCATACACTTTGGTTAGAAAAAGAAAATTCTCAAACCAGAATACCCAGCATACTCTGTCCCAAATAACCAAAATTAGCAAACTCAAATCCGTGTGAAACTGAAGTGTTCTGTGTAACACTGAAATATAAAGCATTCTAACAATTCTAAACTAAATGTGTTTGAAACAAAATACAAAAAGTCAATACAAAAGGTGAATTAACTGTAACCAACAGGCTAAACTCATTAATTTAGAGAATTCTGAATCCAGATAAGATAGATACATCTAATTATGTACTACTTGAATATTGGACTTGTTTACAGTGGTGTTGCTTGGTAACAGATGCACTGCTTTAACAATCTACTCAGTTTTAAACTTACTCCAGCATTTGTGCTCAATCCGAACATACTAAGAGTGTGCACATTAAAAAATCAGAACAAGTTTCTCCCTATCCTAGAGATCCTTAACTCTCTCTGAGATTTGAGATCGCTCCATCATTGTACGTAATAGGAAGTTTTTAAACTACTTGGAAATGGGCATTTTTAAAAGCAAAATGTCTATGTATTACGGTCAAAAGTTGGACCCTGAGGATTTACCAAATTATCTACTCAAGCCCAAAATACAGCCACATATTTCTGACGTTATCTCAATAATATCCGCCAACATCCCTGCTAAAATTCTCTTCAAAGCTTGGAAAAGCGTAGCACAACGTTTTCATCACAAATTAAACAAGAGGCGCCATTCAACTAGCACATTTCTCAACTGGCTACCCAACTCTCAAGTGAATTAAAAACCTCCATCTGGACTTCCACGTGCTCTTCGTGGCTAAAGAACACGCGTTCCGAGGACTTTAGAAGGAAAGGACCAGACCAGGAGAGCAGGTTGCGGGGGGCTGAGAGGCAGGGTCTCCAGAGAAAGGTTACGTACCAGACTCACACACTGTCCCTGCAACGCGCGCGCACAAAACTTGGCAGAGACCGGTGTCCTGGGCGCACTCGCCGCCGGGGGACACCTCCACGGTTCCCACCACGGCAGCCACTCCACTCTGCTCGCGGCGGCATTGGGGCTGCGGGACGCGGCCCCAGCCGGGGCGGCGCCCGGGCTGCCGCGACTGGTGAGGTCCCGCCGGCCGAGGGCTGCCAAGGGGTAGGAGCGCCTCGCGGGACCCTCGGACTCGCGACCGTGAGGCAAACCGAGGTATTCTGGGAGAATACCACCTCTTCGCCTACTCCGCGAGCCGACTGCTCTGACCAAGGGGCCAACCCCGGCGCCCAAGTGCTGCCGAACGCACCCTCTGCCCGCACCCTGTCAGTCACCTCAAGGGTCTGGAGCGCCCCGTCTGAGACTCGGCGGCTCGCGAGACAGGAAGTCCCGCCCCTGGGTGACGTCACCGAAAGGCGCGAGCGCGCGCGCGCCGCCAGTGGAGCCGTTGGGGGCGGGAGCGAGCAAACCGCCGCTGGGAGGTTATTGGCTCCGGTGCGAGCGACGAGTGTGGGCGGCCTCCCGGAGGCCACTGGGGAACCGCAGAAAGACCCCGGAGCTCGAGGAGACGGGAACTTCTCGCCTCAACGACCCGGAGCGACGCACCTCGGAGTAAGAAGCTATTTTTCGCTCTCCGTAAGACACTGCATCTCCTTACCTTTGCCGTTCGTCCCGCGCTCCGCATCGCAAGACTTTGAGGAGAGCGGTGCCGCCACTTCTGCCCTCCTGCTGTCAAAGTCAGTGCGGACATGTTTTCCAGCTCTCCCACGCTTCTACTACCCCGGCTGGCCATGGGCCATCAGTCAGCCAATGGTAGATGGCTCAACTTTTCACGAGAGACCCTGCAGTCAGGGTCAGGGCGCAGGAGGGAATCACTCCCTCTCCAAATCTCAGGCCCTATTTGGGCTACGGACAACATGGTAAATACTTGTGTTCCGTTGTACAGGTGGAAAGTCATCAGCTTTGACAATATTGTTCATAACCAAGGGAAAAAATATGAAAGGACTCGCTCATCCTTTCAGAATAGATGGTAAGAGAAACAGACACCCTCCCTCAATATTTGTTCAGTGCCTTGGCTTGTGCTTGGATTTTGATTTTCTCTGTTTAAATTTTCATCTTATTTTTACTTGCCAAGTTACTCTATTCAGGCCCTTTAGAAAAACAAATGAAATGTGATCTTTTGAAATGAAAGAAAAGACCAGAAAGGATAGTGTGACTAGATGGATTTTTTTTTTTTTTTGAGACAGGGTCTCGCTTTGTAGTTCAGGCTAGCTCTGAACTCACTATGTAGCCCAGGCAAGCCTCGAACTCAGCAATCCTCCTGTCTCTGCCTCCCGAGTGCTGGGATTACAGGCGTGAGCCACCACGCCCGGCTAGATGGATTTTATAAATGAGACGTGACAAATTCATACATAAACAGAATAGTGTCTGAAAATAAATTGCTGCTTGTGTGTTTAGTATTAATAAGAGCTAAAATCTAATAAAGCACTTAGGCATCAAGTGCTAGAGCCCTTTTTCAGATTATTTGCCCTTTCCCAATTACTGTAAAGTGAGTATAGTTATTTTTATATTGTAAAGTTACCTAGAGCCATTACTTCAAAATCAGACAACTCTAGGGGCCGGAGATTTAGTTCAGTGGTTCTGGCGCCTGCCTCGCAAGCGCAAGGTCCTGAGTTGAATCCCTAGTAACCACATACCACAGTGCCGGCGTCGTGGCTCACGCCTGTAATCCCAACACTCGGGAGGCAGAGACAGGAGGATTGTTGAGTTCTAGGCTTGCCTGGGCTATGTAGTGGGCTCAGGGCCAGCCTGAACTACAAAGCGAGACCCTTTCTCATTAAAAAAAAAAAAAAAAACCAGACAACTCTAGAAGTCTTAGTAGTAACCAGTAAACTACATTGTAAATCTGGTCAGTGAGATCATGGACAAAATAATTAATAGCTTTACATCTGTCTCATTTTTCATACCATAACAAAGGCTAGTTAACTTAACAAAATGAAACTGTAAAGGTGAAAGAAAATGAAAGTGAGTGCAATAGTACCCTTGAGGTTACCTAGCATTGTCCAAGTATGAAACAACTAGAAACTAAAAAGGGCAAAAAATAGTAAAACTTAACCACATAAAGACTGTAACTTGCATACAAAGTTGAAAACAGGGTGCATTATTTTCAGTAAAAGAAAAATATTCTTAGTATGCAAAGAGTTCTTAGAAAACCATTTAAAAATCTAAATATCCCAAATAATAGAAATGGTAAAAGATACCAATAAGGACAGTTCTAAGCCAAGAAAAACATTCAATAAATGAACAGGTGTACAACTTCCAAATATATTTTTTTAATTTTTTTTTTGAGACAGGGTCTCACTTTGAAGTTCAGGCTGGCTCTGAGCTCACTATGTAGCCCAGGCAAGCTTTAAACTCAGCAATCCTCCTGTCTCTGCCTCCCGAGTGCTGGGATTACAGGCATGAGCCACCACGCCTGGCAGCCAAACATATTTTTTTATCTATCAATATTAGCATGGGTTGAGAATACAATTCCTATTGTGTAGTACTGCTGTGAAAATAAGATTGGTACAATCTTGTTTATGAAAATTTGAAATATGCATTCGTTTTTGCCCCGGAAATCTCATTCCCTAGGTGTTAAGGAAAAGAAAAATGAGATATTCACAAGGACATTGACTTGTTTTACATAATACATAAGTGCTTTTAGATACACTGTCAGTAGAACACAAGAAAATTAAACCTACATACAATGGAACACCTAAGCCATCAAAAAAATCTTTTTAAATTTTACTTACATAAAAATATATCCATATACTATAGACTGGCTTTTCCCTAAGAAAAAAGTAGCCTACAGATGAGCATGCGTAATATGTATGTATGTATGTATATATGTGTATGTGTATACAAAAAGATCTGGAAAATGTCAAAATTCATGTTATTTTTATTTTTTTGAAATATTCTATCTGGTTTGAGTTTTTTTTTTCTTTCTTATGAAGAGTTTTATTTTTAATTAAAGCTGTGCCAGGAAAAGGAGAGCCAATTGGCCACAGTCCTTCATAGGCAGGTAACTTGGAGATCGAAGTTTTGGCCTTTTTTTTTGCTAATTTGATTATATTCATCTGTAGATAAGCCAGCTAACTTTCACTAGTTGCCTATCTTGACTCTAACTAGTTTAATTGGACTGGTATCCTTTGTTCTTATGTATTCTCTTCGTGCCTCAAATTGTATTTGTCATTCTTTTAAATAATTCTACTTTTCAGCACTGGGTTACTTCCTCTGCTTTATATAACACACATATACCTATATCCTCTTTATTCTGTATGATAAACCTTTCTTTTTTCTTGCTTCATTATGGCCATCTACTTTTGTGTACAGAAATTTACACTTCAATGAAAATCTAATGAAATTGTATAAATGTTAAAGGGATACTGTGAAGAATTATGTGCCAATAATTTCAACAATTTAAGTGAAATACATAGCTTCCTAAAAAAATTACCAAAACTAATATGAGAGCTAGGAATATAGCTCAATAATAGCACTTGGGTAGCAGGTGCAAGCCCCTAAATTTGATCTCCACCACCAAACTAAAAACAGAAACTGACACAGAAGGAAAAGAAAATTAAATAGCCCAATATCTAGTTAAGAAATTGAATTTGTAAGAAAAACAATTTACCATGAAAGAAATCCAGGCTCAGGGTGACTGCATCTATGAATTTTTAAAGATTTGTAAGATAGTACACTATTTCAGATAATTGAACAGGAAGAAGCATTCATTCCAGCATTATTTTAATATCCAACACTAAGAATGTGTTACAAGAAAATTACACACCAAAGGCTCTCATGAACTTCCTATTACTGAGACACGATACCAGCACCAACAACATAAAGAAACTGATTATGATGATGCACACATGTAATCCCTGTTGCTTAGAAAGCTGAAGCAGGAGCCTCAAGGCCAGTCTGGACAAATTAGACCATATTGCAAATTAAAGAGATTCAGAGATGCAGCTCCTTGTTGACTCTGAGTTCAGTTGCTAGTACTGCCCCAAACCAAAAAACAATCCACTAAAAGAGCTAAAACTGTAAAACTCTTAGAAAGATTATAACTGTAAATTTTCATGACCTTGAATTAGGCACTAGTTTCTAGAAGTGACACTAAAATGTGTAAACAAAGAGGGAGAAAAAATAAATTGCACTGCATCAAAATTTATACTATTTGTGCTTCAAAAAACAGGAAAGTGATAAGACATCTGCCCTGGATGCGAGAAAACTTTTAGGGGTCATGAGAGAGTATAGTGTTTGGAATGTATGAAGAACCCTTTATGGCCGGCAGACTGAAGGGAGCGGCACGTGCCGACCGGGCTGCGGGCCGCGCCGGCCATTTCTGGGGGACTGAAGGGAGCTGAGCGGCCCACTGTATCCCGGAGCTGTGCAGTGAGGAGTCAGGTACGGACCGCACTATGGAGGGTTGAAGGCTTCCGCCCAGCCCAAACCCCACCCCAGAGCTGCGCTGTGAGGACCCAGGCCCTAGAGGAGCTGGAGCCATCTCCTGCATCCCTCCACAGGAGGCGTGCTCCTGGAGCTGCACTGAGACACAGGCAAGATAAAAAAAAAAAGGGGGGGGGAATCTAGCTTCTATTTTGCCATCTACTCCTAGATCCCTCTATTCACCTCTTGTCCCCACACCCTCTCCTATCTTCCTGTCAGAAGCAATACCCAGAAGTAAAAGATTCTTAGGCTGCCCTATTTCTTCTTCTGTACTATTATAAGAAGCTGTGCAAAGTCTCCAACGGTCTCAGCATACAATTGATATTGGTGTACATATGCCCTTTTATCCTGTAGTATCCGCTGGCATATATGAGGTTCTAGGGTATAGGTGATCTTCTTAAATCTGATAACCCTATTTCATTCTCCTCCTGTCTCTCTACCTCCCTGATTCCCCAGTGACCTTTTATCCCCAAAGGGTTCGGGGGCTACATTTATGATCTGTATGTGGTATACACATTGCTGATTAATTCTAAATTTTCACATAGGGACAGAGAGGTAACTCATAAGCTCAAAGTCTCCAGAATAGAATTTAACAAAGCTTCTTATCTTATTTACTGTGTTTAATACTGATATTGGCATTTATTGTATTATGGTAACAAACATGATGTGATTGTTCCGTTCAAATACCTCCCATGAAGTGTCAGAAGTGAGAACTCTCAAGGGCCATTACAGATTCAAGGAGGACCCCCCAGGAAAGTGCTGCATCCAAATGGCCCCAGATAATAGAAAGAGATCTAAAACAAACATTGCCCTGTCATCAGACAAAGAAGAGTATTAATAACAACGAAAGAGTAGAAATGAGAAAATACACAAAAAACCAGACACAAAGATCACCACCACAGGGAAATTCAGAGAAAAGGGAAATAGGGCAAACTGAAACTCAAACACCAGGACTCTTAGAGATGGTACCTAAAGCAGATCTAGAAAAATGGAAATCAGAACTCATCTCTGAGATCAAAACAGGGATACTTTCCACAGTGAGAGGCATCATTAAAGAAGAGATCAGTGAGATGTTAGAATCCAAGATAGTAGAAGCAATGGAACCTTTTAAACAGCTTCAAGCAGAGCTCCAGGGAATGATGAAGGAGAATGAAAGCTTGCGAAGTAGGATGAATGAAGCAGAGAACCGAATCTCAGACCTAGAAGACAGCATAGCAGCCAACGAGCAGGAAAGGTATAATCTATGGAAAAGAGCAAGGGACCATGAGAAATCAATTCAACAGCTTCTAGATGACTCAAAGAAAAATAACGTAAGACTGATTGGAGTCACTGAGGAAGCAGGAGACAGTGTAAAGGACATAAAAAAGCTATTGTCAGATATAGCAACAGAAAACTTCACAGGAAAAGATATAGACATACAGATAAATGAGGCCTATTGGACTCCAAAACACCGTGACATAAAAATATCTACACCTAGACACATAATTATCAAGGTTCCAGATGTACAACAAAAGAATGAAATACTGAAAGCAGTGAGAGAAAGGAAGAAAATCACCTACAAAGGGAAGCCCATTAGGA